>NIPM01000147.1:1367-149689 GCA_002738285.1 Holacanthella duospinosa | reverse complement strand
TTTTTTTTTTTTTTTTTTTTACATCTTAATTTGACTTTATTTTAACTTGAATGTAAATGAGACTTTAAATGAACGAAAATCAAAGATAAAAAAATTAATTCAAATAAAATAATAAGAATTTTTAACAGAATAATATCACCATAACGAGAAAATTTCTCCTAAACTTCGATCAGTTGGAAGAGTACCGATAATTGAAGCCGCATTTCCTCGTTGAATGATCAAACTAATTCTTTGTATAATGTAGGTAGTAGCACGNCACTTTAAATGAACGAAAATCAAAGATAAAAAAATTAATTCAAAAAAAAAATAAGAAGAATTTTTAACAGAATAATATTACCATAACGAGAAAATTTCTTCTAAACTTCGACCAGTTGGAAGAGTACCGATAATTGAAGCCGCATTTCCTTGTTGAATGATCAAACTAATTCTTTGTATAATGTAGGTAGTAGCACGTCTTTCCCCTGTTGTTAAGGATATCCTCTCACCAATCTGCTTAATCAACGAGTGTCCTTGGGAACCCCAAACACCAGAAGTTTCAATTGCAATTGGTGCGAAAATGAATTGATTTTGAGAAGTTAATTGATATTTCTTAATCTTCTTCTCTTCAGCAATCCTGGCGGTCGATCCAATTACTACTGAAGTATCACGTGTACATGAAGCAGCATAGGTATCTGTACAAGTAAAATCCAAAATTAGTGCCTTTTCTTTGGACCAAGGTATTAAAGTCATTCCATCCGGTTTTTTTCCGTCTGATCCTACGCATCCATTCGGTTCTCTAATTGATGGAACTTCTGCTGACCGAAGCGCACGAGCAATAACATCATGGACAGACTCGTGACGAAACCTTCTCCCGTTGCTAGATTTACAAGACAAGCCATGGCGACCCCATTCGTCAACTTCTGTTCCACAAGGACATCTATGGGGGACACAGATTCGACATCCTAGTCGTAAACAGCAAGCGATTCTGAATGTGTTGTCGGGGAGAAAGGTTCCAAGTTGAAAAGATTGTAATGCTTGTAGCCATGCGCCTGATTCAGGGGATGTAGAGGCTAAAATCCTAGCCGTATTCTCTTGTGATTTTGATGAGTATAGGAGACGTTGAGATAACAAATCTAAAGTAGGACGTTCCCATGAGATCTGATAACTTTGTTGTTCTTCGGAAGGTCGGAAGGTAGTATTTGATTTGTTATTTCATTCCATAGTTTTTGAGCTTCATCAACTGCCGAGTCGCAAATATCGGGGATTAGTTACAAAATCAGATCTTGAACACTATAGACAGATGACAAAAAGGCTGGAATTGCTAGATCTTCAGCATGTTTAATTCCGAGACCTCCATCTTTAATGGGGAGAGATGATTGAGCCCAAGATTCATCAGTAAGGTCGCAATTGATTATATATTCTAAGTTGACTTGAGAGTATCAACATAAATTTTCAAAATATCAGATCTTCTCCAGGTTGGAGAACAACGGAGGAAATATACTAAGCAAGGAATCGATAAAGATTGGCGTAATAGGACGTAACCGGAGTGGGAAAAAACGAATTTAAGACGCTCTGCGAAAAATTGAAGTTGAATAATTTTTTCGTTTAGAATCTTCTCGATGGATAAATCTGAAATAGGGGAGCCAAGCAAATAAGAGTTAGATTTGTCCATCAATCTAATTCCTGGGCGACTTCATTAAATTTATTCAAGATGTCCAATTCATATTCTTGACTGACATTTCCCAGGATGGTTAGTTCACATTTTTGTAGTTGGGTTTCAATCCAATATATTCAGCCATTTCAAAGATTTTTTTCATATCATGTAATGTTTTCTCCGGAGTATCCGCAATAGTCGCATCATCTAAATACCAAACATTAAATTCTGATTCGACGGCTTCTACCATGTTTTGAGTCAAAGAGCAGAACAGCGCAGGACCAAGTGGATCTAATTGTTGAACTCCTCCCTGGGAGAGGATTACATTTTCACCAAAGTATAGAAAACTTGAATCATGATAAGATTGATTCATGAAAGAGAAGAACGAAGGAAAATCTTCAAGTACTAAATTCAAAAGGCTATCCCTCCGAATTTCATTAAATGCATTTTGAANTCCGCAATAGTCGCATCATCTAAATACCAAACATTAAATTCTGATTCGACGGCTTCTACGATGTTTTGAGTCAAAAAGCAGAACAGCGCAGGACCAAGTGGATCTAATTGTTGAACTCCTCGCTGGGAGAGGATTACATTTTCACCAAAGTATAGAAAACTTGAATCATGATAAGATTGATTCATGAAAGATAAGAACGAAGGAAAATCTTCAAGTACTAAATTCAAAAGGCTATCCCTCCGAATTTCATTAAATGCATTTTGAAAGTCGATGTTTAGGAAGACTCTGGGACTTAGATGTTCTGTATTAAAATAAACTCTTGCTGCGTGGGCACCAGCCTCTGCTCCTCCTTTAATTCCTACTCCAAGTTGATGAGGTGTTAATTTAGGGGCTAAAATTGGAATAATTCTTCTTGATATTATTTTTGCTATTAGTCTTCTCCATGTATTTCCCACAGCAATTGGACAAATTCCTCCTCCTTTTTTCAAAAGTGCAGTNATTATTTTTGCTATTAGTCTTCTCTATGTATTTCCCACAGCAATTGGACGAATTCCTCCTCCTTTTTTCAAAAGTGCAGTTAAGGACCCTCCAAAAAATATTGGACGAATGGATTCAGGAATCTTTTCGCAAATAATCAATTTTGCGAAATCAAAATATCAGATTCTACGTCGGAACGGGTTAGAAGTAAATCTTTCAAAATTTGTCGTCTGATCCCATCAAGACCTCCAGCAGATCCAGCTGGAAATGAGGATATAGTTCTGAGAATTTCTTCGTTATCTATGACCAACGAATTGTCTTCGAACTGAAAAGATTCTGGGAAATGTGTAGGTTCAGGGTGTTTGGGATGTCGTAAAATTAATGAATTCAAAGCGTCTTGAGAATAGGGAGCAATTAATTCATCCGAGGTGAGAATACGAGTTGCTCCTGAAATGTCACCATCAGATAATTTGGCTTCTACCTTTTTTCCTAATTGAGAAGGAGGTTGGTCGTAACTGTTCGAGAAGATATCTTTTGAAATAGAATTAGAAGAATCCCAATTGGAGATATTAAGCTTGACTCATTTCGTTAGATTTGTGACTTTTTCTGAACGGCTGGGAACTCGAAGTGTGTGATATGAAAAGCAAAAAAAGTTGATCCAAGCTGATTCAGAATTAGAATTGATGACCTCTTGGAGGCATTCGTTTAAAGTGTGAGTTAAAAGTGATCTAGCTCCTTTTGGTACTCTTCTCAACGTGGGGATGGATTTCTTCAGATCTGCAATGTGTTTACCAAAGTCGTTTGTAGTTGATGACTCAGACAAATTTTTTAGTTTAATGCCAATGAAGTGTGAATGTGAATGGCCTGTAGGTCCAATTCTCCTTATTTCTGTATGTGGGAAGCAGATTTTGACCCATTTTACGAATGTTATCATTGTTGCAGAAGTTATTTCTTTTCTGATACATTCATCACAATANCAGATTTTGACCCATTTTACGAATGTTATCATTGTTGCAGAAGTTATTTCTTTTCTGATACATTCATCACAATATTGATCCCAGAATAATTTTTTGAGGATAGTTCTAAGTGGTTCTTCCAAGATTGTATCCAAAATCCATTCTAGTCCAAATTTTTTGTATAATTGTTTTTTGGAGACTTTATTATCGATTTCTATTTCTATTTCTTCCTCAGTTTGTAGGTTTTCAAGTTCTGTTCTCTCTTCTGCTAATTTCACTGCTGCTCGTTGTTTTCTTGACAGTAGTCTGTTTGTTGATCTGGTTGTCATGACAATAGTTCAGACTTGAAACTCGGAAGTGATTGTAAGCTAAAGAGAAATTCAATTTCTATGCTAGTATCTTAACTTTGTCTTTAAGAATGAGATGTGTAGTAAAGGCCTTCACATATACTATAATTTTAAAAAGACTTAGCTTGTCAGATTAAAATTTGATCTCGAACAATATATTGGATGTGAGTAGTGTTGATAAGGAACAGNAAAGACTTAGCTTGTCAGATTAAAATTTGATCTCGAACAATATATTGGATGTGAGTAGTGTTGATAAGGAACAGATCCTGTAGTATTGACGATTACAAGATGATAATGCAACGTCCTAGCTATAAGCGAGAAGGGTGATAGTATCTCCAAATATTTTTAAACACAAGGATATGTTTGTAGTAAATCAGGTCGTCACAGATACTAAAATTTAGTTTGGACTTAGCTTGTAAAAGCAGTAGAATTATAGTTGTCCAAGAGATAAATTTGTTGATGTTGACAAAAATCCAGCGACTAAAGTTTTTACTTTCTGTTGGCTCCTTTTCTCCTCTTTGTCCACCATGAATTGTGACAGATTTAGAGGACTTCTGTCACAAAAATTCTAATCTTCGACCGAATCCGTTTGAACAAAGGTTTTCCTCGACAGAATTGATGAAACACAATGATGAGAGAGAACAATTAACGTAGTTAAAAAAGGAAAAATGAAGAGCGAAATTTTTCGATGTTTACTTGGCAACTGTTTTTTATTTCAAACTAAACTGTTAAGTTATTAACAAATTAAACTGTCTTTTAAGTTTAAAACCAATTTCAAGTAATTGTGTAAATCCATTTGATTTGATTCTACTGACGATACTATAGATTACAATAATTTAATTTATGCAATATTTTCTGAAAACAAAATCAAATTTTTACATATTCAAAGATGATTATTAACTTTGTTTAAAAAATTCAAAATTCAAAAATTTTTAATTTGAGTTTCTTTATAAAAATTGTTATTTCATTGTTTGAATCTTAGCTAAGAAATAAATTCAATATATGAACTGAAATAATACTCAGAAAGTATCAACCATTTTTAGTAAATGAATTGAATGGCACTTACATCTTATAAAATAAAAATACATTTCTTATTCTATTTATTTTTGAAATCATATTTGATTTTTTTGTTTTAATTCTTCCATTTTTCATATGATTTGCTCCAAAGTTGCTATGAGAAATTTAGAAAAAACAAACATCTTTGATCAGATGTTTTTCAAAATTCCTCATAGCAACCTTGATTTGGTCGTTATTTGTAAGTTTGAAATGATTATTCCTAATAAAGTAAAATTTCATTAGATACTATTGAAATTAATTTTATAAAAAATTCGAACGTAAATTTTCCAAATAACGCCCGTTTCATGCTTTTTCAAATCGTCGTGTTTTCTTTTTTCATAAAGTTGTCATGACGTACTCTAAATTAGATGGCAATACATACTTTTTCAAATCTTTTTTCGTATCTTTCCCCAAAAAAGTAGAGACGGTTCAACTTCACACGACGATCGGAGTTCTCAATGAAAAGAAAAGTATGTATTGTTTTTTGAGAAAATATTTTTTTCAAACTACGAGTGAAAAACGCAATGACAACGAAATGAAAAAGTATGGATTGATTTTTCAAACTTTTTCAGGAAAATTTTCCTGAAAAAGCATGGAACGGGCGTAAACGTCTTCTTTCAATTTTAAATTCAAAATATTATTAGCAAAAATCGTCAATAAAGTTGATAGCCAACCAACTTTACGACAGCGCACGGAAGATTGACGAGAGAGTTAGGATATAGTTACGTCTACATTGAGGTTTCTAAGAGGATTTAATCAAAACTCACTATGATAGTGAGTTTAGATTAATTATTCCTCTTAGCAACCTTGGTATACATCTACCTTGGCTTTCTCGGTTCCAAAGAAATTGGCATAACAACAAGATTTTCAAATTCGAAAAACTAAAACAAAACTTTTCTACCATTCTCAAAACCAACATTTTTAAATTATTTCTTTACGCTATTATTAATTCCATATTCAAATCTTCAATAATTATCTCATCCACTGAAGAAGACAACAAGTCGAAACGTTTGGTATTTAAAATAAACTCTACATTTAATACAGTATGGATTACGATACGACCCTCATCACTTTAAATCAATTATTCACCACATTTACGCCTTATTTCTCAAATTGGTCTACATCATAGTTGATTTTTAAAACATTAGGAAATTTTGGTTTGTCGAATACAAAAAAAATTTTAATCCAGCCAATCCAAGTTAAATACTCAAATTTGATTCAATTTCCACTCATGTTTCATTGATTTTTAAATTATTTTACTTTGAATTAAACTTTAAAACTAGTAAAAAATTTTCCATTCAAATTTTTTTTCTAATAATCTATTAGATTATTTCATTGGCAGAATGTTTCATTATAGAGTCCAATTATTATAGAATTAAACATTTTAATTATTTTTTTGTTAAAATTTAAATAAATTTGAAATATTATGATAACTCATGAGGTAAGTATATTGTAGTTAATTTCCGTTCATAAAATGATACATTTATTAATGAAATGAACAGGTATTATTGTTAAAAAAAAATTATTTCTATTATTTATTATTAACATTTATTAACAATTATTTATTAACATTTATCATTTTCAATTTCATAAAAAATAAAAAAATTTTGAATCACCCTATGATTTCGACATCGGATTATGGGTCGGGTTTAGAGTTCGTCAAATTACATAAGTTAACGCCCAATATTCATTTGGCGTTTTTTTTTGGTCGGTGTAAAGAAAATTGTTTCAAAAATAAGAAAAATAAAATAATATTTGTAAAACAATTGCATAATAAATTCAATAATTAAGCAAATTACATAATTAAATTCAATGATTAATTTGAATTTAGAATTATTCCCGTGAATTCACCTAAGATGTCAGACCTTGCTGTGATCATAAATTAAAAAAATAAAAAAATAAATATTCTAGTGTGTCAAGGTCATTAGTTAGAATTTTGAAAATACAAAATAATAGGGTATATAAAATCAAAATCCGATGCTAACCTCTAAAACTAGTTTTCAGATTTTGATTTTTTGCACCATAAAACTAACCGGTTAAACAACCTGATTTCTAATCATTTCGGTATCTTGTCTTAAATCGCAAAATTTTGAAATTTGTTCATTCGACTTTTTAATACAGAGGTTTTTAATGAATTTTTAAAAAATAATAATTTTAATGTCGTTTAACTTTAAAATGCTTATAAAGACAAGTAGAAAATCAGTTTTTAAAATCAGTTTTTAAAATTTATTTGAAAAAAAATTGTTGATTATGCACTGGAATGTTTACCTTTTTTTTTAACTATTTAATTGCAAGTAAAATATATAGTTCAAATCATGTATTTTTAAAGTATACACAGTTGAACCGTAATGATAAAAGTTTCATCTAGATTAATTAAGAATTAAGCGATAGAACATTGCAAAATAAGTATTCTGATAATTAACACAGGAAAGTGTAACCGAAAAAAATAAATTTTTTTTTAGAAGGTCCAACAAATTATTATTGGAAACGACACCTTCTAAATTCAAAAGTCCTTATCATCACTTTAACAAATTTGGATTATTTTGTTTAAAAAAAAAGTAAAGAGTTATTTAGAAAACTAAACACGTTACTTCTTTTTTTGACATTTTCTCATCAAAATAAACCTAAATAACATGTAACTAATTGACAACAATAAGGAATTATCACAATTTGAAACTTAACGATTCAGAATAAGTTAAAAAAAAGATTATTTTTTTCTCATTTACTTGTCATATTAGAAAACAGAAGAGAAAAAAATAAATTTCTGTTAGATTATTCCGAATCGTTTAGTACTAACATTAACAAAAAAAAAATAGTAAGTTAACTTCCAAGTTTGCTTATTAGAAATTTTCAAACTCCTAGACGTTTTTCAAAATTTCTTATAGCAATCTTGATAACTTCAATATTTAAAAACAAAAGTAAAAATTTTCACAATTATTGAAGACTTACTATTTGACAAATATGACAGTATCTCTTTTGAATCTAATATTGATGACAACGGTCATGTACTCACCAAAGGTAAAAATAGAATATAAAAAATGTGTACAAATATACTCATGTAAAAAGTATCCAATGACCATCCAACCAATAAAGAATGTTTGAAAAAGTATTAGAACTCCAATATGAGTGTAGTAGATTTTAACATCTTCATTAAAGACAACATCTTTTTTCCGGCGAAGAAATTTTGTAGAATACTGAAGAATTTCAGCAGTATAGGTGAGTGCAAGGAAGAGGATGAAGAAGAAGCGATGAGCATTTTCGTCACAGTCGAGAGAAAATGCTGGAATCATTAGTAGAGATAAAATTTCTAAATTATCAGCATAGTAGGAGATTCCAAGAAAGACTTTATTCCACCAACTTCCTTCATACCAAGATTCGTACAATTTGTGTAAAAATGTATTTGAAGCAAGTCGAGCCACGAAAGCAAGAGCCTAGAAAACAGAGAAAATATTAAATAAAATCAGTTCATATGTCTCACACCAGAGCATAAAATTGTCAAAAGTTTGACAAAACTTTATAGTAATCATAAATCAAAAGTTAGGTTACTAATCCAACCTAACAAACCTAATAACCTACCAACCTTGGATAAATCTGTTTTTCTATAAAAAAAAATGTATGACTAAAAGTTTACGATTGTGATAGTCCAGAAAAATGTTCCAACACGGAATGAGCTCATTGTCCTTGAGAGAGATGGAAGTACATTCATCGGAAACTCTTCCACTAAGGCACCTTTCGTACACATTTCCCTAGAATAACAAAAAAAACAAAATAAACAAAAAAATTTGTAATTACCCAAATTAAAATTATTTGAAAATTTGAACTCACGTCGTAGCTTTGGAGAAGTCGATAAAGAGAGCCCAGAGGATTCCTACCGACATGGTCAACCAGAGGGCTCGTTCTAGCCATCCAAAGAATACACCAAAATCCAAAACAACTGAAAACCAACAGTAATTAATTATTAATCAATGATTAACTATGACAGTAAGTTCTAAATTTAATAATATGTATTGGAATCAAAGACTCACCTCTAATTTTCAAATTAGTTGTTTCTTCTCTAATAGTGTCAAGTTCTGACTTACCATCAGGTATGTCTTCTTGTATTGTAACTAAATTACTCCCGGCACTATTTCGTACATCTAAAAAATTAAAACTAATTTCAACAAACGTATTGATTCATAATAGTAAATATTATTAAGGAAATAAATGTGTAAACACTCCTAACTTACCAATACTGGATGATTTTTTAGGAGGTTTTACAGTAGGTTTCGGAAGAGCAAAAACAGGATAATTGATTAACTCCGAAGCTCCTTGAGTGAATAAATTATGAACACCATGTTCTAAAAAAAAAGTTAAAAAATTTAATAAGTTACAAATCTGTCTTTTGACAAAAAAAAATATACATTAAATACTAAATTGATCATTGAAAACTTACGATTTCTTATGTTATTGTTAGGATTAGGAACGATTTCTGATTTGACATTTGTAAGTTCGGTGGGATTGATATTGAGAAGACCTTGAGTGTCAGTACCAGTAGAATGACGAACACCCACCACTTTCGGATTGAGTTTGTACTTGAAGGACATTTCCACCAATTAGAAGACCTCTCGATTCCAGTAAATAATAATTTCAAAGAAATTTCTAAATTGCAAGTACAACTCCTGATGTATCACTGACAATACCATTCCATCAAGGTCTCTTATCAATATTTACACAACTTATCACTTTTGCAAATAGATTCATCAGGTTAATGTGAATTCCGTTCCACTTGCTTCTAATATTCTTAGTATTAATTTACTGTACAGGAAGAGAATAAAATAGAATTAATAGCTCAATATATTCAATAATTAATAAGTTAACCACTTACCTTATTGATAAGCCCATAGTATACTGTAAACAAAATTTAGCAAAACCAAATACAACTGTTACATAGTAATTTAAATCCTCTATTTAAAATATATGAAAAATTTGAAGAAGATCTTGAGCGTTTCTCAGGTATATGGATTATTAGGATTTGAAAAAGTTTGTACAAGAGGTTGAAATTTACAAAAAAAAATAAATAATTGGACGGTATAGTATAGAACAAAAAAAAATTGCAAATTGTATTGTAAATACTCAACTTCTACTACAGTAAACTGAAGTTCTAAAAATAACTTTAGAGATGAAATATAACATATGATGTCTTATATTCATATTTTCAATATATATAGTGGTCCTTCAAAAACATTTCATTTTTATGCAAACATATTCTAACAAGTTAACTTTATTTTTCCAGTCAAGGTGAGTCCACTTTATTGAAACTGAAAACTAAAGTGTAAATCTATAATTTGTAAACTCATATATACTTTCTTATTTTTACAAGAACAGTGTAGAACTTGTTACTATAATTTTATAATTTTATAATTTTATCAACCATGTAATACCTGCTTCGTTATAAATACATTGGTTTCGAACGAACTCCAAGTAAAACTCAAAACCAATTGCTTGAAATTTCGAACACATTTAAAAAAAAAGTTAATTTAGAGATTTAACTTTTTTTTTTTGGAAATGGTTGTTAAAATGAAATCAAAATTTTGTTTCTTTTCCCTTTGTTCTTACTAGAGTTCATTTGAATGTTTGAACTCTAGCCAAAGTTGAAGGAAACAATAATTAATGTCTTTTGATTATTAAAAAATGGCGGTCCGCGGCTGAGAACAGCGGCAGACCTTCCCAAAAATAATGAGAAATTAACCAATCGTAATCAGTCAATTCCCAAAAATTAACCCTACCATTCACAACAATACTGAGTCCTAAAGCCTTAGCAACTACAGACTTAGCAAATGGCTATTGAAATTAAAATTAATTTTATTTGAGTAGCTTCATTGTCCGACATTTGAAGTAGTTGAAAACAGCTTGATAAGCAATTTCTACGTAATTATTTATAGAATTTGATAAAATTTTAAACTTAATTACAACTAAAAAGAATATAATTAAGATATTTCTTAATAAAATTATTTTGTTAAGAAAGGAGAATGGAAGGCGGGGCATCAGTGAAATCTACTTTTTTTTTATCTCCTCAATTTAAGTCTTAAGTTGAACTTTTGAGAATTGACTCATGCTGAATTGTATTGACATTTTGATTAAAAAAAAATTAAATAGAAATTAAAATTATGAAATTCTCTTTTAGTTCAAAGTTCAAACCTGGAAGAAGGTTATTGTTTATTGTTTATTTGATATTTGATGGGTTTCATATTTTATAGAAATTAAAAACAAAAAAAAATGTTTCTTGTCTTTTTATAATAATTATTGGTACCGCAGGAAAATATTTTCAAAATTTTTTGAATTTAAATCTTTGGGCCAACACTATTGGGTAAATGGTATTAAAAATAAATCCAAATTTTCAAAATTTGAATATCTAGAGATAGAGATCTGTATTTGATATTAGACTTACTAGACGTCGGTATTAGGAGGACACCTTTGCTATTTGCTTATAATAAAGATTTTGGTTTATCACAAATTCATAATTCATTATTTAGAACATTAGCCCAACGACATGTACCAAATGGCCAGCATCGTTAAGGATGGCTTTGGAGTTCATCGATTTAAACATTTATTCGATGACCAAACCATCATAGAGAGTTCAGTTTCATCATAATTATTATAAATTATAAATTTTGTTATGAGAGATTCATCTGATGATTTTTTTTATATTTGTAAATGTATAGTGTACCTTGTTAAACTGTGTCCATTGCAGTGGTGGATCCAGGTGTGAAGGCAGGTGGATCTGGTTCTGGTTCTGGTTCGATTGTAGATTCAACAGGAGAAGGCTCCTTTTGCTGTTCTGGTTCAGGTTCTTTATTAATAGGAGCCTTAAATTTAATCCAAATTAGATTAATTTTGATATCATTTCACATTTAGGAATCTAAAGATAAATTAAAAGATGGAGATGAACTACTAACCTGAGATTCAGTAGCACCATCCATAGCGTACACTTTGTTCTTAATTGGATAAAATGGTAGATCTGGCCATCTTCCAGGATAAAGGATGAGTGGTACGTAGTAGTAGTTGAAGCTGAGAATATTCAGGAAATACAAAATAATTAGTAAACCGGTAAATCCGATCAACGTTCCACGAACAACTTGAATGCCCAACTTTGCCATTCCAACTCCCTTTGCTTCCAGTACAATTTGGATAAATTTGTTATCACCGAGAATAAGTTCAAGAAATTCACCACACCCCTAAAATAATAGAAAGATGATGAAAATTTATGTGAAAATAAATCAGGAAGATATTGGTAATTTAAATTTGACAAGAATGGCTTACAAGGACAGAAGTCTTGACATCAAGTTCAACAAACGCAAGGTAATTTTCACCAGCATATTTCTTAGACCGTGGATATGGTTTGTTAGGTTTTTTCACTTCGTTAGATTCCCACTGTGTTTTGTTATCCCAATCACCAAGATGTTCCTTGTAAAGAAATCGAAAGTCAGCATTACAGTCATATCGGGGTTTAAAATCAATTGTGCCATCAGTTCTTGGTAATTCATCTGGTCCAATTTCCACTTTTTTTTTAGTGATTGGATCAATGTAGTTATCACCAGAAATCCAGTCGGAAAAGTTCCTTCCCATCTTATTCGCTTGACGTTTAATGTCATCGAACGACGTAGCTTCCTTGGCTAATTTGACGAACAACTTTTGGACGTAAAGTTGAGCATCATAAGTCGCGTATTGATTGATTTTAAAATTTGTTCCATCTCCACAATCCGCTTCTTTCTGTTTGCTGCTAATTTTGCAGCAACTTTGTGGTGCTGAGAAATTAACGTAGCGGTATGGTTTTTGTTGTAAATTCTGAGAAGGATCACATTTGGTTGGTGCTGGCGAGAGAAGGTAATCATTGAAATCAGTATGGCCGCAACATCCCTGAAATTAAAAAAAAAATGAGTAGATTTCTAAACTTAACTTTTTTTTTTAAACTCTAAATATTGATAACTTATTTACCAATGGGACACCATCAATGACTAAAGATTTTGTATAACTTTGGAGACTTTTTACAAATGGTGGCATTTGTCCATAATAGTCTTGGTAATCCTGTCCGTAAACTTGAATATCAATGGCCTTGATCTCTCTAGCTATTTATACATAAATTATGATAATTACTGTCTTAATTTTGTAAAACAAATCTTATTTTTTCTTTAATCCAATTTACCGAGAGTGCTAAGAGAAAAGATGTTGGAGAAAAATGAGTAAAGCAATATGATATTCATCTAAAAATGAAATAAAAAAAAGTAATACAAATAATAATTAATCCTCTGTGCCTGTGGTGATCATTTTAACAAGAAGTTCTCTTCCTTATTTAAATTCAATCAATTATAAAATATGATCAACTTACAAACGCAAAAACAATCCATTTAACAATTTTTTTACTCTTGAGCAGTGTATCTTGGAATTGAAGGATGACAAGCAAGGCGGCAATACAAGTCAAGAGATTAAGTGTACAACTAGCATAAAGCAATCGAGTACCAATGTCAAAAGAGTATGTAGGGAATGGTCCACCCATGTATAAATGCATTGACGAGAATACTGCCACGACAATGAATGTCATACCCTGAAAATTAATAATACACAAGAAATAATCTCTAATTCATTTCATCTCTATTTTTACTTTATAATTATCCAAGCACCACAAAACAATCAAATTTAAATTTACTTTATAAAGCTTACCACCGAAAGTGAGAGCCAGAACAAACACAAGTATCCTTTGTAGCAACACATCCTAGATATTTCCTTTATGAATTATTTCAAATCCTAAAACGATTTTTAATAATTCAATAATAATTAATTATTAGAATGTATAATTTTTAATTAACTTTGATATGTTGTTCCACCTGTTTAGTTAGAACTTGGTCCTTTTCAAATTTTCTACGCATGCGCAGAGCTCTTTTATTTTCTTTACTCAGGATTGGAGTAATGACCTCCGGTGGTGGTGTAAAGAGCGCCAATTTTGAAAATCAAAACAAAACAAATTGGTTACCATTTTTAGTTCTCCTTCTCCACAACAACGAACTTTACTTATCTTTTTATTGTTGAAAAAAGTGATAATAATTATAAAGTACGAAATGTACTGTTTGGATGTAACATCAAAACAAGACGAGCGTTAGAAACGGTGAAAGTGATGCATCATCGCTTTCTTGACTTTAGAAGCGTTGGACAGACAGGAGTAGTAACATTGGTTTTGAAGATTACTGGTGGTGGTGCTTTAGCTATGCTGTTTTCATTATAGGAGGAGGTAATTGAATTGAATCCTTTAATTAATTCATGTATTATGTTATTTTACTGTTGAAGTCCATTTTTATCCTGTACACTGTAATTTTATTTCTCTTAAATTTTTATCTAAAACTAATGATTTTGAAAGTTAGAGTTGCCTTATTTCATCCAATAAGACCGATACAGAGAGATTAACTTGTGTTTGAGTGATTATTTACCTTATAAGATTTACTGTAGTACGAATCGACCACTCAAAAACTCACTTCTCTCGAGTTTACCACAAAAGTGAAACCTGTTTTTTCATATTCAAATGCTAAAATTCAGATAATCGACCCAAAGTTGACTGGATTAGTGGTGGAGGACTATGTCGTACTAAAAACTTAAATCAAAATACTGGAGGAACTTGACCATGCGGAGATTGATTGGTCAATTGAGATTGACACGAATGAAGAATCAGTGCATTGTACAATTAACAATTGTGTACTAATTCTTTCAAAGTGTTCAATTTTACTAAAATATTGAATTATTTTCTTTCTTAAATCCATATTCAAAGAGACGGTGGAAAATGTTGAAACGGGCTTTTGGAACAACCAATTATCATCAACACTACTATCAAGGTGCAGCTGGATGGAAAATTCGACCGTGTTATGGTTTTTTAATTTTAATTATTCTCTCTATTGCAATAATTCTGTTCGCATGGAATATGATTTGTGGACTTCCAACTACAACTCTACTTCCGTCGGTAAAAGATTTATATTTAAAATGTCTTTTGAGTAAGTTATGAAAGATTTGATTGTTGTTTTAGTTTGATCAAATTGGGAGAGATGAATTGATGATGAATCAATCGGGGGGTCCTAGTGGGAGGACAAAGGATGGGCGACACATTGTTGAAATCTACTATGAAGTATTGTGTCCTGATTCTCGATATTTTGTAAAAGAATTTATTCCAGTTTATAATCAACTAAAAGACTTTATAAAACCAAACTTCGTTCCTTATGGGAAAGCAACAACTGTGAGTTCATTTTGACTTCCTTGAACTTAAAATTGTATAAGTTTATAAATCTTAATCCATGTTGTTGGGATTGCATTTGTTTCAGACAAAATCCAAAGAAGGGAAGTTATCCTTTAGTTGCCAGCATGGTGAAGCTGAATGTCAAGGGAACATAATTCATGCTTGTGCTATCACTCATGTGGCTGACGAAGTTAAAGCAGTACAGTATATAGGGTGCATGATCACAAATAACCGGGAACCCGAAGGTATTGGACAGAAGGTATTACTATCCATTAATCCAATGTTTATTCATCATGAACCAATTCTAACTAATTTTTTGAAGTGTGCTGAAGACCTGGGTATTAATTGGACTCCGATCTATCAGTGTTTCAAAGGTACCCAAGGATCAGAATTACTCAAATTCTATGGTGATCTCACACATTCATTACGACCTAAAGTCTCTTTCATTCCAACCATAGTCATCGATGGGGTAAAAAAATCACATCCTTTCATTTTGTTACATAATATTACATAAATTTTTTTTGATCTAACAATGAACTCCACTGATCAACAGAGCCAGAAAGGACAAAAGGAAATTTTGAAAAATTTCAAATCATACGTATGCAGCAATACCCTTGCCAAAGAACAACCAAAAGCATGTTAAACATTGAACCGAAGGACATGACATATATGTTTCCTGAAATACTCAACAACCAATGAATTGACAGACTTGTGAAATTTCAATTGAGTTAATTAATCTCTTCCTATCGATTCCAGTGACAATTTCAAATTGTTTACTTTATGCTCACAGCTAGAACAAAGGTTAGTGACGATTTAAGCTGATTTATTACATATAAAATTATTTAAACTTTGTATCTCACTCACTGTTGTACCTTTCAAAACCAATGTATTTCACACAAATTGTAACTAATTTAATTTAATCAAGCATTCTAAAATTATTATTGATGTCCCAAGGAAATTACAAAAAAAATCAAACAATTCCAAAAATCAGGTTTGATTGAATATTCAAGTCTTCGAATCTGATTGGTTAAATTTGAATCGTTTGCTTTTATTCCGACATCAATAATAACTAAAATTCTAATAAATTAATCAATTAATAGCAACAAAGTTGATTCCAGTTGGATTTCGGTTCCTGCTGCTTGCTTTAATAACCATAATACTTCCAACGGATACGTGAGTCACTCTGGACCCTCACTACTCTTCTAGCAGATTCTCTCAAACTCCAAGCCGAAGTAACCGGTTGGCCTCTCCTACTGGTTGACAAAATTCTAAACATGTCACTCAAAATCTTGGTTCACCATGATCACCAAGGTGTGTCTGACACACCATGGTGGTCAAAAATGGGGGGGGGGGTCGAATGGTATGACGGTGGGGGCAAGTTTGTAATTTGTTATAGAATTTAGAGTTTGGATGCAAATTTTTAATTTAACGCCCGGGGGTATAAAAAATTTTTTTGGGAACGGTCAATGACCTTTCATTTCAACTCATGCGCTCTCATGACCTCTTGGGTGAAAAAGGTGGGAAAATTCAATTTTGAAAATTTAAATTTATTTAGTTTAGTTAATTGTTTAAATTATTCATCATTAATTTTTAGTGCAATTAAGTAGATTCATAAACTTGTTTGTTTCCAAAGTTTCCAAGTTTGAGAAGCTAAAGGCTCTCAGTACAGTACTTCGTGAGTTTCTTAGTTTTATAATCAAAATTTCAGAAATTATGTCCCTTGATCTCATCACAGTAAGTTGTTTCATATAAATGATAATTCAATTTTGGTTATCCGTTTCCGGTATTTATGAGCCGAAGATTATTGAAAGGTCATGTAGAAAATTAAATAAGGGAGGGTTGTTTTTAGAAAATTCATCAACTAGTAATGCTCTGATTGTTCTTTGGTGAGCGTCTGTACTCTGTAAAGGTTTTTTAGACAGTAAAAGTATTTGCGAAAAAACAAATAATTGGTTTTTTTAACTGCTAAATTCTTTCGATTTTTACATCATAGGATGACAAGATGGCTGATGACATAGAAATTCTTCCCACACTCGTTCCTGTTCCTTCTCCCGGTAGGGATGATGAAACAAGTCTGCACAATGGTAAACGATATAATAATAATTAATGATTAATTAATTATTATTGCTAACAATTGATAAACTATGTTGAGTGATGATTTGATGTCAGGGTGGGTAGTTGGTCTCTATATTCTCAAATCACTCATCTGCTTCGATCCAGAAATCCTCTTGGTTGTTTGATTTTATTTTTGTGTCTCCTGCCCATAACTTTAGGGATTCATTTTCTTCTGTCTTTGGATTTGAAGAATGAAGCCTCAACTTTCCCTTATTCATACCGTAGTATTGTTATGGGGTTCGTGGATCTAATAAGTTTCCAGTACGTGAATAGTCGTACCTGCTACGAAGAATGGGACAGTTTACTTTTACTTGTTTCTTTCCCTTCTTTTTCTACCTGGTGGTACCTAGTACCGTGTGTTGGGATTGAATTTTCTTCACTTTCTTGATGGGTATGCTTTCTTTTATTTTATTTTTCCAGTCAAAAAACAGGAGCCGATTTGGTCAAATGAACTGACGGACGGAGAAGCTGTAATTTGGGGAGATCAAATAACAAACACTGTACGGAAGCTGAAATCACTCACATTTTTCTCCGTTGGAACTACTCCTATTCCTGCCGCTGAAGTTGCTGCTGAAGCGAGAGCGGAAGGAGAAGGTAGTGAAGCACCTGGTGGTGGAGGTCAAGAGGAGAAACCAAAACGAAAAGGACGCGTAGGGAACTCTGCCAATCCAAGGCGAGGAGGGAGGAGAGTTAAGAAGATCCCAGTTCCATCTATTCAATCAGTAATCATCGAAGGTAACTCATTTATAATTTTATAAAAATTTTTTTTTTGCACTTTTTAATAGCAGCAGGTGTTTTGTCTTTTGGTCAGTATGCCTTAACTCCACCCACGCTATCAAATTATAATTTTGCAATTTTATATTCAAAATGTTACCAGATTATCTTCAGATAACCTGGTCCTGGTAGTATTTATTTTTATTCAACCATTTTTTGGTAGGCCTGTAGCTTATGGTAGATTTTTGGTCTTTCATTTTACGTTTTCTGCTAAAAAAAAATTGTACGTTTGAAATCTATTTCTAAGATATGTGATATTTTCATTGTTGAAATGGAGGAGTGGAGTGAGTAATGCGGATAACCAAGACGACAGTGACACCTGCTGAGTCAAGGACGTTGAATTGGCTGGTGACCTTCCCCGTTGACTCATTGTTTGGTGGGGGTGGTTCTATTGATGACACAGGTGGCGAGGAGAGTATGGGTTTTGAAGAAACTCCTATAGAACACTCTGGACCTGTTGACTTTGTAGTTGATGAATTTGGATTGGACAATGTTGCGAGCTTTGAGTGTGTCCAGACTGATGATGTTGAGATCAAAGTAGAAACAGAGGAGGAGCAGAAGAAACGAAAGAGACAACCCAATGTTGCTAATGGAGAAAAACCAAATAGCACATATACGGATATTATCACAAAAGCACTTGAAGAGAATCCAGAAGGCTTAACTGTCTCTGAAATATACGACTACATCTCGTATGAACTCATTTTTCATAATTTTATAACATATATGTATTTTTTTAATTTGGATTCATTTTGTTTCTAGACGGGAATATCCCTACTACCAACCAAATGATGATAGATGGAAGAATTCAGTTCGTCACAATCTGAGTATCAGTCCTTATTTTCACAAAGGCGAAAAATCTAAATTTGGAGCAGGACATATATGGACAATTGCAGAGGATTGCAGGGATATACGACCTGTAAGGACATCAGACATTTTATAACCAAAATTTCTGTTTAACCTCATCAAAATTTCTTCTGAGAATTGAAAAATTTTCGTGAAGAGACGTATTTTTTTTTCGAGCCAACTCCTCAAATGCAAAAAAAAATTTAAATAGAAAGAATTTTGCCTGGGTTATGGAAATTTTATACTCTCTCACTGCAAGGAAAGTGCTTCCATGGTTCAAATTTTTTAGCGACGACGGTATGCAGGCATTACAAGAAGCACTATGATGGATGCCAGCTGCTCAACTGGCGACAATGGAATGGATTCGGAAGTATCGAAATTCAAATCAGAAACTGACTACGCCGTGGCAAATATTTTGGATGACTACACTCGTGCCTGCAGTAAGAATGGAGTCCAAGAGTCACATGAAATTGAACGACAGTCCGAAGCGACAGTACAATTTTCTGACCAATGTACTCAAGTTATTGACCAAGTCGCTCCAATGTCTCAAGAAGAGGCAGAAATTGATGAAGGTTTGTATCATCCGTCACAGTGGAATATTCAGTTAGAAATAATTCTGTTTTTTTTTTATTGTCTCTAGCTGCACGTGAAGTTGCTCTTGCTTGTCATCAGATTGAAATAGAAATGGAACAGATGCATCGATTCCATACAATTGACGCTTCCGCCATTACAACTAATCAGATATTGTCTCTAACTGCTGGGGATGACACAAGTAATGTAAAAAATATTATAATATAGCATACCAATTTAGTTCATAATTTTCTAAATTGAACCATTAATTTTTGAACGTTTTTGTATTATTTTTTTTTTTCAAAAGTGTCTCTCATTCCAAGGGGTAATGAAGTGTTGGAGATTGAAATGTCAGATCTTCATATTGATACATCTGAAATGGTCATCAACTTAGAATCCTACTTTCAACCAGCGGATCTCCTCTTTCTCAACAATGAACATGTCGAAGGTTGTGAACAGTAGAATCTCTTTCCACTATCAATCTTTCAGCTTTCTTCAAAATCTCAAAATACCTAGTTTTCTGCCATACTAACACTTACTAACTCTACGGAATTTTCTATTTTCTCAGATCCTCGGTTTTATATTATTAGTGTAAATTGGAAATGAACTCTTTAATGCTTGCTTAAGTTCACGTCTGTAAAGTACAATTTGTTCAAAGTAGTCTCTGCTAAAATTACTAACTCTCAAGTAGCCGTAGAATAAATTTGTATAGCAAACTTTTGGAAGCCGTTCACTTTCCCATCAAGGTTGAGAATGGGATTTTTCTTTTTTTTTTTCTTTTTTTTTGGGAACCACAGACGAATAAGAGAAGAACCAACGAAATCCACCGGCGACCGCGTCATTGTAAGTCCATAAAGCTTTCTGCAATGAGTTTAGTTTTTTTTCTTTAGTTTCACTTTTCTTTTTCATTAGTTTCAGTTTGAAAGAATCGTGTTTTGATTTCCCACAAGGACTATTAGAAACCTTAGCATAGCCCTTCTACCAGTCATTTCGATGATTTTTCAGTTAGAATCAGTTCTGACAATTCATAAAGGATTTGATGTGTGAGAAGAGCTTTCTGAAGACATAATCCTCTGAATGTTGAACCTGAGCCGTGCTATAAAATGCTATGAGTTTTTGGCTACTGGTGGTGAGTATAGGAGACTAAAAGTACAATAGACTTGCTATGAGATCCTCTTATCCTGCTCATGCTTCATCCTATTTGTTGGTGTTCCACTTTTTGGTAGACTCGGACCCCGACTCCCCAGGAGCGAACACTGTCTTATCTGCATTTTGACTTCATTCCCATCATCGTCGTCCTCTTGTGTTGAGGACTCTTCTGGTGCTATCAATAATCCTTATACGTATCCCCCTTCACTTTCAATTTTTATTATTAATTTACTAATGTATGATCTGAGATTTGTGGCATTGTATCCCAAGGAGATGTTCTAGAATTAGTTCTGTGAAGCAGACACATTTTTATAGTTTCCATACAAACTTTCCAGACATCAATTCCAGTGGATTTGAGCGACGGCTTGGAAAAATCTATTGGGAAATAGTTGGGGAACAGCTGTGCATACTGAGTTCTACTGTTAGGGGTATTTTTTGGATGAGTGGGAGCGTCATTGATCGTTAAACTTGAACAAATCTAAATGGGGATAGCAACCGGCAGAAGTTAACTCGTAAGCTATTGTCATTTGAGCTTAAAGTAGTAACCCGGTTAGTCATGTCACTTTTTTTAAATATAGAAAGTATGAGCCGGATTTTTAGTGGTGGGAATTCAATACACTATGGGAGTGGTGGTCTAACTGAGCAATTACCTGCTGATAGCTCAGGAATCCATGCTACATCTTCACCTAGTGGATCATCAGACTCATCAAGTGGATCCAGTAGCATCACTATGGCTGCCTATAACGTTCTTCACCAAAAGCCTTCTCATCCTCCTCCGCCTCGTTTCATACGTCCTGTTCCAGTGACACCAGGAAAGAATTTAAATCTTATGTCCAGAGTCACTGGTCCTAAATCACCTACCTCACCAAAAAAAGGACACCAAACTCTTTCAGGTTTATCTACTCCTCCAATCCCTGACAACCGACCATTGACACGGGCTTCTGATGTCTTCCTCTCTCAGTTCCAAGCTCAGATGTCTCAAATGAAGTCCGCAATGGACGCAGTACAAAATGAAATTCTCAATTCTTCATCAGACGGAACGAGAGGAAGAGTGAGGCCAGCGGCAGTAAAACCAATCAAGTGTAGTAGTAGCAGTTCATCCCCAATATCTCACTTACATCAACCACCATCCACAGTCACTCCAACCTACCACTCCCAACTTTCCCATGGAAACGGCCTTGTAATCAAAATTAAGAAATCAGCTACTGGTGGAAAGAAACGTGGACGAAAGGCAGGTGGAGGAAAGAAGAAACGACGAAGAGTAGATGAAGATATTATTTATTATGGAGAGGACTCAGAAGATGAGAAGGACTTAATAGAAGTACCTAAACCGCGAAAGATGTCAGCAGCAGCGAAACGAAAGGAACTTGCTGAAGTTGACCGGAATGGGTCTGATTCTTGTCTGGATGAAGAAATAGACGAAAGAAATTGGTGGGGAAAGGTTTTGCCAGCTGGGATTTTACACAAAATTTTAACCCATTTGGTTGAAATGGAAGGATCTATTCCGTCATTGGTCAGAGCATCGAAAGTATGTCGACTTTGGAGAGAAGTAACTCTAAATCCGTCACTTTGGACATCAGTTGACCTCTCGACAGGAAAAGTAAGGGATGTTTATCGATCTGAACGAAATCTCATATACTTTTTGGAAAATAAGTTCTCAATGGCCAAACATCTCAATCTAGGTGAGTTAAACTTTATTCTTTTCTTTTTTTTTTTGCCATGAACCTACCACATCCTTCTATTGAGTTATAAATAGCTGATTGGTTGTTTCAGGTGGCTGGACATCTGCTATGACCCACGCTGCCGTGGAGGTGCTCGTAAGAACTTGTCTAGATTTGGAGAGTCTCAATCTTTCTACATGTAATAAACTTAGTGCTCAGAACGTGATTGCAATTGCTCAGGCGTGTCCAAATTTATCAAAACTGGATCTCTCGGCGGTATCCGTAAGAGAAAATATATTTATTTATTTAATAAAATTTATAAAAAAGTTTTATAAATTTTTTGAATATTAATTCCTTAGAGTATGTATAACACGAGAAATGCCGTGTCGCCGAGTGGAATTGGCGACGGCACAGAAATATTTGGATCACGCCTTCTCCAATTGTCCCTCGCCTCAAATTGTATGGGGAACCTCCCACAGATTTTATCTTCTCTGGCCGTAAGACACGCTCACACTTTTATTTAATTTTTAAAGGTTTACTCAATACACGAATAACTGTTAAAATTTTATATATATATATAGGATAATTGTACAAATATTCAAGTATTGGATCTCTCAAACATCAATTCCCCCCGAAGAGATTCTATCATCATACGTATTGAACAACTTCAGCTCGGCTGTCCTTCACTTAAAGTTCTTCGACTTACAAATGCTGACATCATACTCAGCGAAACCTCAATTAAAGACCAGGTAAAGGATAAAGTAAGAAAAACAAAATTTCAATGTAATGAAACTAGTCAAATTGAACAGGTGAGTTCACCAGGTTTCACAAAACTAGAAGAACTGAGCATTGCTGTAGATCCAAAACGAAGTCAAGTAAGTATACTTACAGTCACGTGTTTGAATTAAATTATCAAAAAGAAAGGACAACAATGGACTATTTAGTTTTACTAAAATAAATGACTAATCACAGGGAATGGATGACAACGATTTGGAAAGAATAGTTAAGAATTCTGTTAAACTTCGATTACTCGATGCGAGAGGTTGCATGAGAATCAGTGACTCTGGTCTTGTCCGACTTCCTGCTTGGGAACTCGAGCACCTCTACCTCTCTGGTAAAAAAAATTTTTTTTTATTGTATGCAAATGTAATTATCAGTTCCTTATAACTCATTAATCTTATATTTTGAGGATTTGTATTCTAGGTTGCTTCGCAACTAAATCAAGTACAGATGGCCTTGAACTAATATTTCGAAAATGGCGTCATAGCTTTAAAGAAATTGACATAAGTTGGACTCCAAGTGAAGAAACAATTAGTCTCGCTATGAAAGCTCTCGCTGAATCATCAGATGAAGATGAGCAGAGACTTCCACTTCGGTCTCTTGACCTTTGTGGTTCTTCAGTAACTTTTGAGAGTGTTCGTGTCCTCCTTCGGACATGTGATAGTCTCCAAAGTCTCAACCTCACCAGTTGTAGAGCCTTACCTAGAGGTATCAAACGAAACTATCAGTCACTCGACGATGTTATTTCACTTCGTGAACAAGTCTTATTGGGAAAATTTGAAGAAGCAAATGACTAAAAATATATTATTATAAATTACAACCACAACGATTCCAGCACTCTATTCTATTTCCCTATAAATAATTTTTTTATCCTTTACCCTCGCCATAGAGACACCGCAGCTATAAGTTAGGTTATATTAAGGTTAGAATGAGATGCTACTAATGGTATTCATCACAAAAATTATTATTATTAATTAGACTCCAAAAAAGTCATTTTCGCAAATAATAATAATAAGAAATATAACAATGTGATACTGCTGAGTAGTTGAGTTATAATAATCCGGAGTTATACAATGTAGTAGATACATTTTGAGTTGAGATATTAATCAAAGGTTTACCCTACAAATTCTTTTTAAATAGCACAAAAATTTAGCTTCGGGGGAAAATAACATTCTATATTTCCTAGACCTTTAAAAGCTCAACTGCAGACGAAATTTGGTAAAAAGTTATAATTTTTTTTTGAATTTTTCCTGCTAGGCCTACCTAGTGATTTAGATTAAATAGACCTAAATGTTCAAATCGAAAACATTTTTAAATTGCACAAAATAGAGCTTCATGGCGAGCTTTTATTATATTCGTGGTTCCCCTAGCTTTTTGAAAATTTTGCTTAGTACAATTTTTATTGATTTTTTCATCATGACATATAGTAAGTACCTTAGGATTTTGAATTAATCGGTTCTAAAGTTCCAAAATGAAAACATTTTTAAATAGCACATAAATAGAGCTAACGTCTACATGACAAGCTATTATATTTGGGGTTCCTTTCTTTGGGCTTTAGAATCTCAGCGGCAGAGAAAATTGTTCAAAAATTACAATTTTTTTTCATTTTTCTTGCTTGACCTACATAGGATTTGGATGAAATAGAGCTAGAGCTAAACGTCCAAATTGAATACATTTTTTGAATAGCACATAAATAGAGCTGCGTAGTAAGCTATATTCAGAGTTCCCCTGAGTTTTAGTTGGCTCAGCTACTTAGAAAATTGTCTAAAAAGTACAATTGTTTTTGTTTATTTTTTATCCTTCATCATGGATAGCGGTATAATGAAATTTTTATCGAAATCGGACAAAACTCACGTGACCAAGGCTAATTGTGATTATATTTTTCGTATGAATTGAATTGATTGAGAATTCTGAACCTTAAAATAGAAGCGGGAAGGAAGGTGAGTTCAAAGAAGGAGGAAGTTTTTAATGAGATTATTGAAGAACATTGAACTTTTCATGATAATAATTTCACAAAGAACATTCACTTCAATACAGTTAGACTTTGGGTTTCACAATACAAACTACTTCATACCCTTGGAGTAAGGCAATGGTTCTCAATCCTCACTGTCATGTGTTATTTTTTTTTTATCAAGAGATGTATTATGTATATAGGTTAGGTTTTTTTAGGTTCAAAATGTGCCAAATATCCTCTAATATTTTAGCTAGAAAAGAACATTGACACAGGCTTCCTTACTTTATCCCATACCCTTTAATTTAAGAAGCTAAAGAAAGGTAGGTTTCTTCATTTCTTTTTTTTTTACAATTAATATTAAAAATACAATTATTAACCTATTTTTAGATTAACATTTTATATATTTAACTAGACTCACAGTCAAGAGGCAGAACTGAAATTATAATAGAGAAAAATCTTAAGAATTAGAACCGAAACCTCAAATTTAAAAAAGATAATAATCTGATGATCAAGGCCGATCAAATGCACTTTTTGCACTTTATCACATTTTACATATATCCCTTGCTCGGCCTATTGATAACTTGGTTCTTCGCGTATCATTAAAAATGGAATCGATTGATGTAAATATGCATCGCATTAAACGCATTAAAACGCATTTTCTTCGATTGTCGCATTAAATCGCATCGAATTGCATTTTTTAGCAATTGGTACTTCCGACTTAGTAATATTTCAGTAACATTTAGAAAAAGACAACATAATATTAGTCGAATTACGGTTAATTATTCAAATCGGCTGCCCATGGCTGTAAATGGTATTACGATTTGTGTGTGAGTAGTTTCGGTTCTTTATTCGAAGAAGATTTTCGCATTCTCATCAATCAATCTTCAAAATATGGGGAAAACGTTCATCTCAGCTCACAAGCGATCAAAAGAATTTCCAAATTCTGGTTTGGAAAGCAAGAATGGTAAATTGTTTTGCAATCATTGTAACCAAGAAGTAGATTACTCCAGAAAATCAGTAGTTGAAGTTTACGTTAAGTCATCAAAGCACAGGAATAATAAAGGTAATTCCGCTTTAGAATTTTTGTTCTCGCCAACTTTNTGGTATTACGATTTGTGTGTGAGTAGTTTCGGTTCTTTATTCGAAGAAGATTTTCGCATTCTCATCAATCAATCTTCAAAATATGGGGAAAACGTTCATCTCAGCTCACAAGCGATCAAAAGAATTTCCAAATTCTGGTTTGGAAAGCAAGAATGGTAAATTGTTTTGCAATCATTGTAACCAAGAAGTAGATTACTCCAGAAAATCAGTAGTTGAAGTTCACGTTAAGTCATCAAAGCACAGGAATAATAAAGGTAATTCCGCTTTAGAATTTTTGTTCTCGCCAACTTTTGATTACGATTCAAGAGGTAATGAGATTTTATATGACTGACAGGAATTGATGAGCGTGCGTTAAACTTGCAGCAAAAAATAACAGAGTTGGATGAAAATGATAAACGTTGGACTTCAATGATAGAAGCATTCACAGCCTCAGGAATCCCACTTCAGGTTTTTGATGAACGCTCAACAGTCCGATCATGGATGTTAATAAATGTCAGAAACGGAAGTATGCTACCTTCAATGTCAACTTTAAGGCGTCGGTTAGTCCATGTCGGGAGAGGAGATCGTGAAGCATCAATAGNCCTTCAATGTCAACTTTAAGGCGTCGGTTAGTCCATGTCGGGAGAGGAGATCGTGAAGCATCAATAGAATTTCTGAAGTAAAGATTCAGCTTTGTTAATAGCAGAATGCATCATAGTCTAAACTGAGTCTGGGTTTATTTTAGAGGCAAACCAATTGTTATAGTTGCGGACGAATCAATAGATGTTAAAAATAGAAAACTTTTAAGTATTTTGGCTAAACCATTGGAACCAGAAGTTAAGTTCCGACTTATTTCTTCAAAAGTTGTGGAAACCTGTACGGCAATAGAAGTAGCAACCCAAATTGACAAAGTAATGAGCGAACACCTTATCCTTAAAGAAAATTTGAAGTTGTTCGTTTCGGATAATGCACCATACATGATTTTGGCAGGGACTAAGCCTCAATCCTTGAGTGAACGGTAAACTTTTGTCATTAAAAAAAAACAACTTAAAAAAGGTTTTTTTTTTATATTTAATGATTAAATTTTTTCGGATTTTTCTTTGCGATTTTTTGAACAATGCTATGGATAAAAATACTTTTCACTGCGAGCAAGAAAATCTTCTCATGCCACTTCCATTCTAATAAGTCTTCAAAAATGTCTAACAAAAATGGGCTTGAGTGTTAAGTTTTTCCAAAGTTTGAATCCAGCAGTGGTTAACTATAAATTATTAACATGTGAAAATTTACCAATAACAAATTAAACTTTTCATTTTCAAAATCCTTTAAAGTTTTAATTACTGTTTACAGAATGATTCATACGACATGCTGGGCGCACATTTTACATTTAGTTTCCGAGGAACTCCGATGCTCCATGCCTGAAGCCGATGCTTTCATCGTAAGTATGAAGTCGTCACTCACAAAAGCACCAGATTGATTGATTTGAGAACTTGTAACCAATTGTTACAAGTTCTCAAAGATCTCGGGAATACTGTGAAATTGCCTCCTGTGCCAGTGTTAACTAGATGGACCACATGGGTAGCCGCAGCGGATTATTACTGGCGAAATTTTGACGCCGTTGCCAATTTCATTAACACCTCGGCTGCCGACTCCATCGCAATGATGAAACTCAAGGATTTACTTGAAAGCCCTGAAATGGCGTCACAATTAGAGAGACTAAGCAAAGTGTATGAAAGCTTGCGAGCGTCAATTCTCCAGCTCGAAAATGATCACCTGTTTGGCTAAATTTACTAACTATGCAAGAACTTCTCAAATGTTGCGGTCTTCCATGTGAAAAGCTTAAAATGTATTTAGAAGAAAAGCAGCATACTGCGGTAGCCTTTTGGAAAGATGTGCAAGTTTTTGATCCGAGAAAAGCAAAAAATCTTATTCAAAATCACCAGCTTCCGTCTTCTATTTTAAGCTTGTGCAATTCAAAGGTACCTCAAAGGGAGATTATCAAATATGAGTTGATTGCTTCTGAATACATACCCGAGAGGGACTCAAAAGCTCCATTTAGATTTTGGAACAAGTACGCGACAGAGCTTCCACAACTGAGTACCCTCGCACTAGCTTGCCTCAGCGTACCAGCAAGTAGCGCTTCTATTGAGAGAAGCTTCTCGTTGCTCAAACGAATCTTTACTAGATTGAGAACAAGTCTCACTGACGAAAATTTGGAGATAAATTTGAAAGTATCCTTTAATAAACAAGGAAACTCTGATGTTGACTGTGAGACAGAAAGTGACGATGAATAAAGAATTCCATTGGCTTGNTAAACAAGGAAACTCTGATGTTGACTGTGAGACAGAAAGTGACGATGAATAAAGAATTCCATTGGCTTGGTGTACCTTGTTAACCTTAGTTAATCCTTTTTCTAGCATTAGAAGTACCTAATTTGTCGTATTTCCTTAAGAATATAAATCGCACTAAATCGCATTTTTTGTAATTTTTATCGCATTTTCTGAGAAAAAAAAATCGCATTTTTTGGTCGGCCTTGCTGATGATAATACGATAGATTACGATAGATTCAAGTACTAGAGGTAGAAATTTATGAATGTTGAATTTTGATTGGTTGATTTAAATTTTTAAATTTTATGATTAGGCGCGAAGAAAAATTTTATCTGATTGCAGTATTTCTTAATGTAATAATATAATTTATTATATTTATTACTTTTTTAAATATAACTTATTGTAATTTAAAAATTTTTGAAGAAATTCGATATTGGAAATTGAAATTAGAAATTTCAATATAAAAATTTCGATGTAGGAGTTGCCCATATTTGGTAAGTTTATGAGTTAAAAATTTCGTGTTAGAAAGCAATACCTTGAGTAACCAGTTCCTTTCTTATCATTGAAGTCAATGAGTTCAAATTGAGTTTGTTGATACTACTGCCAACTTTACTTGAATACTTTTAGTAAGCTAGTGTTACCAATTTATTCTTTCCTAAATCCTGATTAATCTACAAACTCACAAACACTCCCATCAGTTGAGACTGAGATTGGGAGTAAAATGGAGATTCCAGAAGGTCCAGTTGTGACAGGAGCCGGAGAACCTTCCATTACTGTCTCTTCAATCAACAAACTCAAAGAACTTTCAAAAGAAACATTAGAAATTCGAAAGGGAGATCCATGGGTTCGTGCTCTACCAATGGAACAACTTGTTGCCCATCAATTTGAAACATTGGCCACTTCATCCAAACTCCCACCGTTCAAATTACTCATCGTTGGGAGAAACATATTGCAGTATGTACAAGAAGCCAAAACTGTACCATTAGCGGTTCTTGAGAATATGAGTGTTGAAGGTTAGTTTATCTACTTTAAAGAGTTCTTTCGATGAATAAATTTTTTTTTATTTCTAATAGATGTACTGGATTCTAAGAAATTAGAGAGACATCAAAATCTTGCTGAAATACCAAATTTAATGAGAATATTCAGTAACCTCTTTAGAAGAATTTTGGCAACTAAGTTTGACCCAGAAGATGAAAAAGATCAAAAAAGTTTCTATGATTCTGTCTGGTCATGTCACGTCCAAGGTAATAATAAATAAATAATTTCTTATAAATCAACGATAAATTTTCTAAAAACTTAAAATGACTTTTAGGTAAAATCGATTTCTCAGAATCAGCTGTGATTCACCTGTTGTTGGAAAAATTTCCAAAATATCTCGAAGAGGAACTTGTAGAAGCAATTAAAAAATGGAAACCTGGAACTCTTGTTCCACTTTGTATGAAACATAGCCACACATTTCAAATTCTGTTCAATCTTCTCTGCCAAATTGTGAGTTACACATTAATTTTTATTTCTTAAAAAAGAAATAATAGTTAATGATTTTTGATTTTTTTTTNCCAAATTGTGAGTTACACATTAATTTTTATTTCTTAAAAAAGAAATAATAGTTAATGATTTTTGATTTTTTTTTCATTAGTTTGACTTCTGTAACCATCATTCTAGAATCATGGATTTTACAGTTGAATTCTTGAAACTGGTTGAAGTGATTGTTTTGGAAAAACCATTTGACAGGCCATGTCAAGGAGAGGNTACAGTTGAATTCTTGAAACTGGTTGAAGTGATTGTTTTGGAAAAACCATTTGACAGGCCATGTCAAGGAGAGGACTTAGAACAGAGTTGGAAGCGTTATGAAAAATTGGTTGAAATGTATCCAATCCCCTTTCATCCCACTCTCTATTTTATTGCTCAAGTGAAACTAAACAGTCTCTTCGATACTCGAGTTTCTTTTGAAAATTCCATAATTCAGGATGAGATGCTCGAACTCGTGAATGATCTATTCGCTGCTCATTCTGAAGAGAAGAGTCTCATTACTTTCTTTATTGCTACTAATGAAACTACAATTCGAGTCATCAACACAACCAATGCGGTGGGAGTGATTACAATGAGTCGCTATCCCTTCCTTTGGAAAATCCTTCACAAGACTGATTGAACAATTTACACTTAACTTTTACACCTCCAAACTCAATTTGCATGCTCTGTTTCAAAAGAAAAAAAAAGTTCTCGGAATCCCTCATCTCAACTTAACTGGTTTACCTAATGTTTATAACCCTCGTAGAGATTAACAATCGCTAATTAAGTTGTATAATTCTTATTAAACTTGTCACTTTATTAGCACTGTGGAAAATGTGATTGACAGTTGGACTCTTCCATTCCCAATACAACAGCTTTTACATGATCTGAGAAAGATTTGTGGAATCCTGTCTTTTGTCCAATATATGAAGCCCCGACACTAAACGTGAGTCAAAAACACTCAACAATTGGATTACTAATTCTTTATAATATCTAATAATTATTATTGATCTCATGAGAATTTACCTGTAAGCTGGCATCAAATATTGGAACCCTGATCCAATCACTCTCGCCTCCTTGTTTCCATCACAAAAAACTTTTTGGAGACATTCATGTTCCTCAATCATAGCATCAATGGATTTCAGGACAGTGGCAGCCAATGTTTCCATTGAAGTAACAGGATCCAAATAAAGCTCAAATGTAGCCCTCTTTCGTCGATCCGACCCTCTTGCATTTGTAACAAGTGTACTGGTAATAGGAGAGAAAAAAAAATCACAAATTAAACCTACTCATCAGGTTTAACAATATTTCAAAAAATTTCCTAATAATTTCTATTACTTTGTAATTATCCCACCAGTATTCTAGAAAAGAATGTCAAAATAATCAAATTAAGATCAGGTAAACCAAAACTATTTGGCATAATTGCTCACTATACCGTTGGAAGAAGAGTCCCTGTCACATTCCCTCCTCCTCCAGTTCCAGTGCCCTTAGGATAACCAATCAGAAAATGTATATTTCAAATTTTCTCATTAGAACTTTAAATTTTCTACTCCACCCACCCCACACACATTAATAATTAATGATTGAAATTGATTTTTACCAAATTACTCATCATAATCGCTAAAAACTTACAACCAGTGTGTTTAGAAGTAAATTGAGCAGGAAGATCCCGAAAGAGAGAAATGCAAGTCCAGTGAGTGCAATATCAAAAAAATTTTGAAATAGGCCATGGTGAAAGGACGAATGTCCACCTCCATGCCCTCCATGTCCATGACTGCTGATATGGTGGTGATGATGGTCGACGTAGCCACTTCTGCCAATTCTTCAAAAAAAAAAAAAAAAAACAATCACAAATTCAATAAAAATCTAAATTCCAAAATTTCCTTACTACAAAGTTCAAAATTCTTTTCAATAAATCACCTTACCCAATTAAATGACTCATATTGTGTGCACTGGAAACTGGGACTAAATTAATTACTACAACTGAAAACAATAAGAGGTAAAAATACTTCGTCATAATGCTCACTGGATACTCCCAAAAAACATACTGAGATGGTTGACAAATTTTCTGACCTAAAACTATCCTGACATGTACATGTACTCGTCGTACTCGTCAATGAGTGACTTTGTTGCCCTAACTGTCTTTCATTCTCTCAATTACTTTAAACCTAATTTCTCTAATTAGGTGCTCAGGGATGAAAGATTCTTTCAAGAAGTCCTTCGTGACTCTTCGCTCTCTTTCCACTAATTGCGTGCGATACATTTCGTTGAGCATAACAACCACAATCAATTGCTCAATTGGGTGATGGAGACAGTTAAAAAATCTCCACGCGACCTTATATCCGTTCAAAATCCGAACCCTTCAATTAAATTTTAGTTTTTACTCATCTTTGACACTTGATATTTCTGTCTCTACTACTTACCAAACATCCAATCCCTATGTAAATATTTACCCTCAAAACATTATTCCTTAGTTACACACTTTACTCATAAGTGCTCATTATTCTAACACATTAATTTAGTTCAGAGTAATTAAGTGTTTTGGTAATGATTATACCAACCACCTAATTTAAAACCATCTAGTAAATTTGATTAAGTTAATCCAAATGAATTTTATCTTTCATTTTTTTACAGTAACGATTTACGCAGTTTGATTCCACATCGCATCGAGAAAATTTGCCACATCTCCAACTTCCTCTGACAATCCCAAAGCTCCAAACATTTCCTCTAGACTATTCGCAGGAAGAAGCTTCTGCTGATAGAGATTGAGAAGTTCAGTTGTAGATTTTAAAAGAGCCTCATCATGACGTCTGATATAATCCGCAAGCATTGATGGCCATTCTCCGCTTCCTGACACATCCTGAAAATACAAAAAAAAAAAATCAAATTTAACATTAGTGATGAGATTTATATGTACTTGAACAATAATAAATTATACGAGTAGAATGAAACCTTACCTTGAAGACAATGGAGTAGAGTCCTCCAATGAGTCCAAAGTAAATCAATCCAGGACGATAGTGACTAAATTCAGCTGTTATGAACCGTTTCGAACGAGTACCACCAAGGGTTAAAATTCTTTTGAGCCAAATCAAACGATTTTCCAACCACCTTAACAATTATAAACATAAACTTCTTACACTTACTCATTGTAAACAAAAAAAATATGTAAAAAATAAATAAATCAAACTTACTTAGCAGAAGGATTAACCATAACAGAGACAACCAGTTGGTAGAAAGGTCCTTCAACCACTCCCACATCTTCTTTCCAAACGTTTTGTGTTTGAGCCAAAAATTTTTCTAACCCACTACTCTCCTTCTGAGCCAATCGCGTCGAATTGAGGACATAGAGTGTTGTATGAAAGAGGTATGGGATCAAGTGCATATTGGATTCTGGACCACCTCCTCCAGTATCTTCATGAAATGATTTTTCTTCGGCAAACCGACTCAGAAGGATTCTAATATCTTGAACACCAGATGAAAACCCAACATCTCGATGAGCCGTTGCTTCTACAATTTAAAAATTAATTAAAATCACATGTCCGGTATCAGTAATCTAAAATAATTCTAATGAAAGAGGAACCTTGTAAGTAGGCATTGTGCCGAGCAAGGGAAGCAGCAAAAGTAGACTCTTGAACTTGAGGTCCCCACAAAGGGATGAGTCCGTTACATTTTGTATTTCCGTTTTGCAAGGAGGCAGATTCCCATTCATCACGTCCACGGGCAAGTCTAAAAAAAAATGAAAAAGAAAAAAAAAATGTCAAAATTATGACAGAATCTTGATTAATTTGTTAGGACGTACCGAATAGCGGACATGTGACAGTCGACATGAACGACGTTAAAATGTGATACAGTTGCGTAACCATAAGTTTTCCGTCCTTTCATTGCCTCTGTCTCATCTAAAACGACTCGTTTTGTAAATGTATATATCCCAAGTGCTTTCGTTGGTTGAAACTTATATCCTTCTCGACAAATCACACAAACTAGTCCAGTTTCTTCACCCAATTCTTCCATTTGATCAAGAAGTGTTGATCCAGCTGCAGTCACTTGTCCTTTTTCATTTGTTTTCATTCCGATTGCATTGAGTTGACGTGTGCGCATGGCCATGGCGAGACGTTTCTTCTCTTCACGTGTCGCTCGACGAGCACTTTCAACTTGTTTCCAAATCTTTAGAAAAAATAAAACATTTAATGTTTTATTTTTAATCTATCTATATATAGTAGATTCTTTAATGCTACAAAAAAAATTTTTTAAAGACCCAATCTCACCTTTTCGTGAGATCGAAGTGCTTCCAAAGCATTTTCAGCCAAAGAACCCACGTGTTCATCAGATGAAACTTGCTCTAATTGGTGAATTACTTGAACCAATTGGCTCATGACTTCTTGAGTAGGTGGATGATCCGCTGCTAATCCACCAAGAATTCGAAGAACATACTTGAGAGCTGGTTTAGTCAACATTTCCTTCCACTCATCAGAATCAGGTCGTCCTAATGGAGGTTCAAGTGTTGGTGCACGGTGTCGGATGTAGTCTAAACAGCCTTCTATTACACGACGTTCTAGAGCCAAATCCTTGAATGAACGACCAAATGGACCAATCGGAATATTAGTGGCCAGAGTACAGAACTGATCCAACTTTAAATATAAAATAAAAATTGTTTAGTTCAGTTATTCCAAAAATGACTTAAATCGATGGATATGAAGTATTCAAACCTTCAGAGAGGAGTCTGGATTCGAATCTTCATCAAAATGAAAAAAATTGAGTGAGTCTCCATAGTAGTCAAAAACAAGGATCATCTTCTCCCTATCTTTAAAAGACAGGCAGCCAATTACTTTCAACAGTGTTCCCAGAGTCTGAGGCTTCCCCTTCATGCGATCTAAAAAGAAAAAAAAAAGTTACCTCTTCAGTAAACAATTTCTTGAGATAAAATTTCTAAGAAAAAATAGACAAAAATTTACCAGTGATTAATAGTAATTTTTGAATATCCTGATTAGACCCACGGGATTGGGCAAATGTTGAGAAAGCATCTTCCGATTTCAGTCCAAGCTCAAACCCATCGGACAAAATTCCATCCAAAATCTGTACAAACAACATCATCAATTTTACAATAATTCACCTCAATTAATTAGACATTTAATGTTCAAGAATAAGATATCTAGTTTACTTCAAGAAGTTGATCCGCCAGCACCACAACGCCAGATGATCCAGTAATACAAGTGAGCTCATGTTCGAGACAAAGATGGAGAATCGGGAGAAGCGTTTCCACTGATTTGAGTTCTGGACTAAGAAACGCAATTTGACCATTCTTTACTTTCGCCATATAACCAAGGAGTTTGAGAATAACCGCAATGAACGGTTTCCCACGTGATACCACAAATGGAACTCCAAGAACGTTTTCTAAACTCTTCAGTACTACTTCCACGCCACTCGAAGTAACGAGGACATTTGCTAACTTGTACGTCGTCTCATCATCCTCTCTTCCATCAGAAGGTGCTGCAAAACTCTCAACAAATTCCTCAGTAGCATCTCCCAGTAGTCCTCTCATTCGATAAACTATTCTCATTGGTTCCAGCTGACCATTTGTCGGAACCCACAATCTCTTGTACACCTAATAGAAAAATTACTTCATGTATTATTCAATGCATAAAAAAAAATACTCATTTTTCCTAGGTATCTTACTTCCTTGACAGGTAAGTCTAGGGATATGATTTTGTTGTTGACGAGAAGTTCCATCCCATTGTCATCTTCAAGGAGTGCCACTAACTCACAGTCTGTACAGACTTTATTTTTTATATCTCGCATCAGTGGCCCAATCCCAGAATCTGAACTTTTGTATGGATTTCCTAGCATACGCCCTTGGAGAAAATCTTCCTGTTGTGGATCCTTATCTAACGTAACATAGAACTCTGCCACATCACTCTCTTCATGCAAGATGAGTGAACAGAGACGCTCGAAAACAAATACTGGTGTTGTCAGATCATCTTTCGGACACTTTGTCAGAGTCTCCACACAAACGGACATGAATACTTTGGTTTCTTCTTCAGTTCCTTTGGTAATTACTTGATCTTCAAGTAGTGACAGAAGAATTTCTTGTGCTTCGTCTACAGGACGAGTTCGATGTAGACGGAGTCTCTTCAGTGCCAAATAACCTCCAAGTACTGTCGATAAGAGAGAACGTCTTTTAGATCGACAAACAGATGGAATTGCCAATGTTGCAAGCAATTTTGAGAGTTCCCAGACTGCAATTCCTTGAGAAAGGTCACAATGGAGTGTCATCGTCTCCCTCTGATGTAGTTTCTCTATCTCTGCTTCTAGAAGACCACAGACTATATTCAGAGCACCTTTTGCGTTGAGAAAAGCAGAAAACTCAGCAGGTGTAGCAAGAGTACGGTAGAGTTCCATAAATTCACGACAGGATTCACCGTATTCAGGTAAATGTTTCAAAAAATGAGTCAATAATTCCATAATCTATTCAATCGATATCATAAATTAAATCTTCTGCAAGAAATTAATAAATAAGGGTTTGATGTAATTCTAATAAGTCTAATTACTTTCAGTCTTCTAGGAGGAATTGCAGCAAGATCTTTGAGAAGAGCAGCAGTAAGTGTTCGAGTTTGAATAGATCCAGGACAAAAGAGGAGTTTCTTCATCCAGCCAAGTTCCTCATCCAATTCGAGTCTTCTAGCAGAGCCACGACCCAACCCAAGGAATTTTTCACGCCAAATTCTTCCATATTTAGTCAAGAGATATGTTCTTCTGTTTTCTCCACTAACATCCGACTTCCGCTTCTTTCCCTTCGATTCCTTTACTACTAGTTTTGGAATTCTTTTCCTCCATGACTCAAAGGAATCTTCTGGATTTCCTTTCATCCATCCTTCTAAATTCACACGGACGTCTTCAACAGGGCTCAAAGTAGTTACATCTTTCTCCTAGACAAAATTGAGTAGTACATTTAGAGAATTCACCAAAAACCATTATTAAAACCAATTAAATTTAGTTGTGAGCCTCACTGATGCTTGTTCAGGTCCCTTGATGAATGACTGAATGATTTTGAGACACGGTAGAAGACCAGATTCCGTTCCTAATGGATCCTGTAGTCTCTTCAATGAGCTAGTAAAAACTTTCATCAAACTTCGTAGTTTGATTTCCCAACAAGAGTCGTGCATTTGTAAAAGAGAAGCAAGAAGTGATATTTCTTCTGAAGTTTCAAAGCTTAAATCTGACCAACTTTCTTTGTCCAGTGCTTTTGTCACTCTAATAAAAAATTACATTTTTACCACACAAAATTACGAGATTCAATGGCACTAAAATTGTTTTTACCTTGTGACTATCATATCAGTAAGCTGCGTGGTCGCCAATGTATCATCCTTGACAAAGAAGCAAAGAGCATTTCGAATTTGTTCTTTTAGTGTCGTTGAGCCAGCCGCTTGAGAAAGGCGAAGAAGAAATCCCAAAAATGAGAGATCAAACGGATCTCTAGCACTTCCTGCTGTTATCAACGCTTGGAGTAGTTTGAGTGACTGCGTAATGCTTGCTGCCATGCAACCATAGCACCGACGATAAGTGACGTTGTCCAATGTATCCAATGGGTAAGCACTCGGGTCAAATTTCAGCATTTCCTTTCTATAAGCACCAACCCTCTGCATGATTTGACAAAATTAAAATCACAAATAAACACCATCCAATTTAACAATGCTTTTGGTAATAAAAATTCCATACGCTCATAAGTCGATTCAACTCTTCATATGATCCTTTACAGTCAATGGCATAACAATAAGCTAGACTCTGTACATTTCGCAGTGTTGGCGGTGTAGCATTTCCTGATGATGATGAAGCAGATGGAGCCAAGTTTTGAGCTTGGGGAGCCAATCCGCTCTGAGCCTGTGCACCACTTGTTAAATTGACCAGAGTTACGTTATTGTTTGCTCCCGCTGCTGCTCCTGCTAGAATTGCAGCATAACTGGAAGGAAGCTGCGATGATGTAGGAATATAGACTTGAGGCTGGGCAATAGTTGGTTGAGGTATTGGAAATCCACCAGTCGATGGACCAACCATCGATCGTCGCTCTTTTATTGATTGAAGCATCGTCTACAGAACAACCAAATTAAAACACTAATTTAAACCAAAATGTTTGATGTAGTTTGATTATTTTACCTCAAGATTCGCCTTCATGGTTTGTGCTTGTTTGTAAGTTGCATCCGCTTTCTCAAGTAAGGAACTAACGGAAATTTCAGCTTTTTTATGATCTTCTTCGTTTTCTAAAAAATAAAATCAGATAAAAATAATATCAAATATACAGTGGAGTTTACTAAAGTAAGGATAATAATAAAGGATAATTTCCTTTCACTTTGCCGTAAAGTAGCATGTGAAGGTGAAAGTAAGTTTTCCTTTCTCTGCTTTACTTTAGTAAACTCCACTGTATATATTTTTTATAATACTGTCCTCTTCGGCTTACCAATTGGATCCACAGCTACGATAGATTTCGCCAGCAAACTCATATCCATTTTGGCGTATTTACAAAATCCACATGAGTGACAAAGGAATGGATTCCTCTCGTCGTAGTTGATAGCTCGACATTTGTGACATTGGAAGACATTCTCTCCACAATTTGAACAGACGCCAGGTGAAGCAGGTACAGAAGCAGAACATCGAGGACATTGGAGCGTTTCACAAGTCCCGCTGCTGTTTTCGTAAAAATCGCTAAACTCAAGGATGAGATTGGCCGCAGTAATGGGAACACTAAACTCCAGCTTGACCTCTGCTTGTGATGGAGTCAGATTGACTTTCTTCGCCAATTGCCAAAGGCTCCGATGATTCTTCAGTTCTACGATTGAGATATTTTTTCTTGAGTAATACACACCCATACTTTTGATCATCCGCGCTTTCTTGATTTCAGAGAGACGGAGACTGAGACGAACGATGTTAAGAGTAGTTGTCAATTTTATAAATTGGTGATTCGCAGTATACTTTGCATCTGCCTGTAAATCAAAACAGTGTAAAATACTATATAGAAATTCCGTCTAAATGTCCAGTATGTTTTCACATAACTAACCTTGACAGTGGCCAACTTCTGAACTGAATAAACCCTATCCACATTGTAACAAACTCCACAAGGTTCTGACTCCAAGTAATACCCGTCAACCGATACAAATGGGACAAGAGATGAGTATATATTTGCATTTGGATGAGCCAATAGTCCACCTCCTTGTTCTTCTATAGAATTCACAAGTCGATGAACATGTTCTCGAAGCTATTACAGACAAATTCATTTAACAAAATTTGATAAAAACTCTCTAGCTAATATACCAACTTACATCTCCTGCTTTCGGCTCTTCACTTTTCAAAGTTGCATACCCCAAGATATCCACAAACTGTGCCGCTCGTGATCCAGCAGCTGCATTTAAAAAAACAACACATTAAACCCATAATAATGAAAATAATGAAAATTCTATACAAAATATCGAATCTACACCACTTAAGATTGAGTTTGTCTGCAATAACTGTACATGCTAGTGAAAATGGATGGTTTGTTGCCTACCTGGTACAAAAGGCCAAAGTTCCCATAGAGCACTGACTAACTTCAGCTGATGAGGAGAGTCTGAACAAAGAAAGAGGGAAAGAAGAAGAGCATGTGCATGCCAACGTGAAGAAACCATTCCATGTTCCAATAGATACTTCTTAATGAATTCCAAGAAAGATCTTTTGTCCACAGAGTCCATGATCTAGAGCCATTAAATATTTATCATATTTTCTTTTCAATAATTTTGTAACCAAATTCACATAAAATAGATTCAACTTACGACATGAGCCAGAGATTTCTGTGCTTTCTCTTCATCGTTGAGTTTGAGAAACGGAGACTCCGTTTTAGAATCAAATGTAACACCATCCGCTGCAATTTTGAGTAGGGTGAGAATAGCTGTTGTAAGGCTCTCGTCTGCCTTTGTGCTTACTTCTACCAAAAATTGGAGAATCGGTTTTGATTTACAGAAAGCTTGCCAACTCCCTGGTCTAAAATTTCAATTACAAAATACAAAATTAATAAGCTTTAGCAAAAATTTACATGAAATCCTGTGACCTTTGCGTTGCAATATCAATGACAGTGTTGAGATGTTCCACCATAGCAACAAGTGTAGAATAGTTGAACTCCGTCTTCAGAACACCCTTGGAGTCCCCAATCAGAGTTTGAAATGCGGAAAGATGAAAGTTAATATGAAAGAGATCTCTTAGTAGATGATATCCTTCTCTTGAGCCGGCAATGTTGAGAAGAAGCTTCCTTGCCTGGCGACGTACAAATGGTGTGTGTCTACTCTGGAGCATTTCACAAAGTAGTTGCTCCCACTCTCCATCGAAAAGGTGTCCAATCGAAACGACTTTCTTGATCTGATAAGGGATTCGTAGTGTCATTTCTGAAAGCAGAAGTGGAAGTTCCTCTAAAAGATCAGTTGCATGACCTTTGACATATTGCTTGAAGAAAAATGGATGAAGGTCAGGAGAATTGGAAACGGGTGCTGGTTTTAATGTTTTTGGTGCAACAATTCCAACTTTGTCTTCTTCTTCTTCAATTCTATCAACAAATATAATTCTCGTCAAGTGAGAATTTAATGAACAAAATATTTAAAGAATGAAAAAAAAGTTCGCTTACCCTTTCCAAGTAGGTCGAAGTATGTAGAGGAGTTCCTTACATAATGGAACAATTCCAGCAGCTGTGATGGCTCCTGCTGTCGTCTTTGCTATCCACATATTTTCAGTCTTCATATCCGACGTACGAAACCTAGCGACGCAAATACTAAGCATGCGCAGAACAACAAGAGACATTTCTGTTTCGTCGTTCCGTTTCCATTCGCTATTACGATTTACATTCTAGACAAACAAACCTGAATTTTACACATTGTTAAATTGTTTAGTAGAGTTAATAGCTACTAACCTTAAGATTCATAATATGGAGCAAAGCGGCCATTAGCTCTTCCACAACTTGGGTTTCCTCATCCGAACTTCCGTCCAAATCAGCAAGAATCTGAAGGACCACTTGAAGAATAGGAATAAGACTGAGAGCAGAAGTACAAGTTGTTACGCGGGCAGAAAGAGCTTTTAGAAGTGCAATTCTAAATGGTTTGTTTGTTGGCAAATCTGATTGAGGAAATTGGAAACTAGTTCCTGAACTTCCTGGTTTGTCTTCTATGGATCCACTAGGCAGGGCTGACGAAACTTCTTCCCCACCACGACTTGTATCAATTCGTTGGATGTTTCCAGCTGGATTTCTACTTCGTCTTCTGCCAATTCCACCTCCGCCATTTGAGCTTCCAGAACTTTCGGATCCTCCCTGAAAGTAAAAGTTTTGATATTTAACTTACTCAACCTATTTCGAATAAATTTTGAATAAGATAGAAATTAAGACCTACATGAGGATTCCTAGCATTCGCAAGAGGTGTTGAAACTTCGTCGTCGGATGGTGGTGGAGAAGCAGTTGCGTCTGACTCCGCGTCAATTCCTCCTTCTCCTCCCGAGGTATCCATTGGCGGGGCTTCAATTTCATCATCTTCTTCTTGCGCTGGGTTGTTGAGCGCTTGTGCGAGCACTTCTTGGTGCATGTCTTCAAGTGCTTGGAGCCCTTGTTGAATACCTTGAATTGCAAGTGCCGCTCCACCTGCCTGTTCCTGAAGGCTAAGTGCAATGGCAAGCTCAACCATGGCCTCGTCCTCAGCATCCGACTGAAGATCAATGACCGGTGGGTATCCATCCTCGCCTTCTTCCCCATATCCATCCAAGGCATTCATCATCTCAGGTGGAATCCCAACATTACCTGGACCTCCACCTAGTACCACTATTGGCTCATCTACTTCCATCGGAGGAGAGACTTGTTCAGAAATTCTTGATGGCGCGTGTGAATGCGCATGAGTTCTTGGAACTTCCATCTCATCAGTATCACTCAGAAGTGTTGCTCGACGTTTTTTTACATTCTTTGGTCTCATGCGTCGAATAAAGACCGCCTTGGCAGGGATCGAGATATCAGGGTCTTTGGCCAGGAGAGAAATGAGGCAAGGAGCGAGCGACGCTACAAGACTCAAGTCCGAACTCATTACGGCGTAGATCACTTCAGCCAAAGCCCAAGCCACCATTGAAATTCGCTGAATTCCTATAAAAATTGCATAAAAATTTATACTTCGTTCCAAATGTAACAATCTTCGCTTACCTGTGCCAGCAAGAGAAACTACGAAAGGATTTTTTGGTTTTACATTGACCAGCCGCAGAAAGATTGATGTTAGTGTTTCTACAACTCTCTGAATTCCCATTGGACCAACTTTGAAGGAAATAAATAACAATTAATAACATTTAAGCTGTAAACCAACAAAGGTTTTAGGTTATAGCTCATACATCCGATGTCTGTGTAAGAGTAAGAAGAAATATGATTGGGTCGAAGGAGTGCAATGTTCTTGATAGCAAAGAGAAGATGAGTAAAATGCTCCGGATCCACGTCTTCATTTGGCTTCACATTCAATACCATCAGTTGGTAGAGAGAATGAGTCAATAAACTCCGATCTCTGTGATCAATGAAAGCTGTTAGGTTGGGTAGAAGAGTGGACATGAGATTTCGGCAAGGACTACTAAAAGGTCCGTAATTCTCCAAGTAAATTTTAGTCACAAGATCGAGAATCTTCTCACTCTCCGGTGCACCTTTGGGACAAATTCGAACGGACATTTCTACTAACTCCAACGAGCAACGCACCACCCTGAAAGACATATCCAACAATTTGTGAAAATTCAAATTTAAAAAGAAAAACTTCCAAACTCCGAAAGAATAAAAATAAGCGAAAGCATCAATAAAAAGGAAATAAAATTTGAAGAAATTTTTCCATATTATTAAGACGTTCGAACAGAAAAATGCGGGAAGATGTTTCATGATTTTGAAGAATCTATGCCTTAACTAACTTTTCCAGAAGTGTATCTTCGGTTGATTTCTCAGGTGTTGTGGGGATTTGAGCCGACACACTTTGACTCCCTGCGTCTTCGTTGTCTTCTGGCCATGCAAACTCGTCCTTACTTTTTCCGTATCTAAAAAAAATGCAAAATCAGAAAGTATTAATATTACAATATACTAATCAACGAAAGAATAAAAGCTAAAATAGTTACATTTTGACTGTATCGACAATAGTAATTGAGGCGGGATCATTAGATGGCCCAAAAGTCAACGTTAGTTTCTGGTCTACCGTCAAACTTTCCTCGCGTGTCAACGGTATATCATACCATCTCGCAACTGATGGATGTACAGTAATAGTTCGTCCAAGAATTTGAATAAAAGTAGGAATCCGTGTGATGTCATGTCCACCTAAGCTGATACGAACCCCTGTGATCACCATTGAGCCGTCTGTCGAAGTAACCTCGAGGTTGAATCCGATACTCTTGCTAGAGACAATGTACAGACCCGGATTGTTGAGACGATTCCTCAATTGTACTGGGTTATAAATATGAAGGAGATCATTCCCTCCGAATTCTACATCACTCATTGTTTGAGAATGCTCAAAGAAATCTGCCGGGAAAAGGATTTGACCTCCTGAGACACGCGTATATTTTGACATTCTTTTATTGACTCCGAGAAGTTTGCTGCCGCCGGATCGACCTCCAGGTCGACTAACTTCCGTCTGTGGACGAAGGTTGAGCCAATAGTCTGTCAAATCAGCTGAATTTGATACACGAAGTGACCCATCGTCACACAGAATCTAAAATAACGACAGATTTAGAATTCAAAACCAATAATTTGAAAAACCCAGTCTGTCGAAGAACACATTACTAGAAGAGATGTCTTCAATTTTCCAAGAGTTGCGCTGTGTCGAAGTGCGACAATATCCAAAGCTTTGAGTTTCGGAGGCATTCGTATCTCTTGAATTGAGGAACCATTTCCAGTCAACAATAAGACGTATGGAGAAGAATCTGAGAAAACAATGGATGTGATGGGAAAATCATATCAAATGAACTACTAAAATATTTAATTGAAATCTTACTTCCTCCCATTGCAAAAATTAGCCCTGGATGACCAAGGACCTCAGTCCATCCTGTTAGTCCCAAATTCGGTGACTTCCCGGCGCCAGGAGTTATAAGAACTCCACGTGTGAGGGGAGTAGGAGCACTGAGATCCTCCAAAGTTCCAACATAACTCTTTCCATTTGGATAAGTATAAAATAATAGGCTAAGGGTATGTGAGTAATAAACAGCAACAGCCTTTGCCTCGCCATTTGAAACGTTTTCTTGTAACAAGTCATTTTCGTCGTAATTCAAGTCATTTGTAATATAATAAGGTCCATGGGATGCACTTGTTAATTCTTCTAATTTCTCGGAATAGATCCTTCCGTCGTTCCCCATTATGATAATCCAACGACAGTCTTTCTACACATTTAATACCAACAAAATCCAAATTAGTAGAACGTATTATTATAACTCAAATCTGGCGTTTGCTAAATCCTAATCTATTAAGAGTTATTTGTGTTGAAAACTCAAAACACTAATTTTTAGAGAAATTAAGGTAGTTGGAATATCAAGAAAGGCTAAAGGCAGTTATTGGGCTAACATGTGGGATTGTTCGTCAGCAGAATCGTGCATTTATTGTTGACATACCTGAACCACAAATGTAACATCCCTGACCTTTCCCGAGGGTAATAGAAAATGGAATGATGGCTGATCCGTGTCCTTCAACAAATCAAAAATTTTGACTCCATCAGATGTTGCAACGGCCAGTTCTGTTTCGGATCCAGGAATCCATAATGACTTGATGATATGATTCTGCGTCTCTAGCTGAACTTTGATAGTCAATTGTGAAACGATCGCACCTCCTGTTCCAATAACCACGACCTACAGAAAAATTCTCCACTTCAATCAATGCCCAATCAAATCTTCGAAATTACTCACCTGACAGTCTTTGAGTCCACACACTGCAACGACATCGTCTCTTATTGGATTTGTCGCTATTGTGAGGGCTATAAATGGGAGCGTCACTGTAGCTAATCGCGGCAGAGACAGCTTCTTTTTCAAAACGTCTGCTCCTCCTAAGAGAGCTCCTAGTTGGAGAACAGTCAGCTTTCCTTTCTCTTGACTCACAGCAAGGTATTGTCTCCTTGCTCCAGGGGCTGAAAGTGGGGAGATAATTGATCTTCGAATTACTTGTGAATTGATTAGTTGTCGAATCTGAGCTCCTTGGTCTCCATTGTACTGCATCTTTATGTTGTCAAAAGCTCCTTCTTGAGAGCCCAATGTCTGAAGCATAAGTTCATCTGATGATCGGAATTCCAATTCACCATCTTTACCTTTACGAAGCTTCCGAAGAGCTTCTTTTACACGTAAAAATGCTCCAATGGACGTCTTCTCAGAAGCAATGCGGACAACCACCATCTTCAACTGTTCCAATATTTCCAAAGGAACTTTACGACTTAATTCCCGGAATGCATCCAATAGATCTTGCCGTGTGGTCTCGTTAAGAGAAATTGTCGTTGACTCCAATCCACCAGTTGTCAATGCTTTTGAATCAGTCAAGAGTGTTTCACGTCCTGAAGAGTCTGCAATCTGCTTATTTCCTTCACGAGGAGCTATCGCCGATTGTGGAACCAAAACTCCACCTACTATTGCTGGAAATTCTTGTGTGGTTGAAGGACGTCGAGCAAGAGCCTGCAAAGCAATGAAAAATAACATTAAAGAATAGCAAGTAAGTCAACTAAAATTGACTCACAAGGCATCCGCCATTAGCCCTTGCTCCACAGTCGCAGAAAAATGATCCAAACTTTGAGTACGTAACGTCATGGCCCTTGTGGCAGACACGTGCGCAAATGGAGCAAACGCCAACTCGGTCCGTCATGCCGCAACTGTGGCAATGATACCAGTGTTGGGACATGAACTCCTTTTGAGTGATTGTGTACGTGCAGAGTTTTGCATTGAGGCCTTCATCCTCCTGTAGCAGAATAAAATATTCCGATCATGTCGAAAATGCACATGTGCCAAATAACCTCAAAATTTCCCCATAAACCTCTGAATCTGAACAGAGTTCCATAAAGACTCAAAAAAAATTATTTGTTTTATAAACTCTGATTACAATGTTTTGTTTCCCTCGTTCGGAAAATTTTGGAAGATTTTGATGTAATGTGGCACACTGAAATAAGATTCACTTACTGAATCATCTCCCCCACTCTCATCATCTTCATATTCAAATCCTTCTGCCCCGTTTTCAACCTCGTCCCAGTCAGTCGGTAAGCTCAATGGTGTTCCTTCTCGATCTTGCTGATCAATCCCGACCTTTGAGCTTGGTGTAATGTTGAGTATTCGTGCAATTTCTAACATATACTGCAACATGATTTCCATTGCACCAAGTGGACCTGGTCCCTTTACCCCTTCCTTCACTAATATATAAGACTCAAAGTTTTGTATGAACGCTTCAAACCATGCTGTCATTTGTCGAAAGACTGGCCCATGTCCACTCATAAGCGTGTCTGAGAGAAATCCAGAAACGTTAGCAAATTGAATCAAGAGCTTCAGCATAATTACTAAAGGGCCCCATTTCTTTGGCTCAGCTTCAACTCCAATTCTAAAATTTCCATTAGTTGCTCGGATGATTTCCAAAAGACAGGATTGGAAGAGTGTTGAGTGTGGAGAATTGTTTTCCCAATTGACAATGCTCAGGAGACCTTCAAAAACATAGCTCACAGATTCCATTACTTTCTCAGAGTCGAAAAATTTTGGTCGAAAAAATCTAGCTGGAATTTCAGAAATGAATTCCAAGCGGCTGTATGCATCCATAACCTGAGTCTTATCTGCCGTTGAGCTACCTTTGACTTTCGAAAATAATAAACCGAGAAATTCACAACCAGCAATCATGACACCTTCGGAATCGTTCTTCAGTAAGAAATTTATCTAGAAAGAAACCATCGAACGTTTTCAGAATATTGCTTTCGTATTTTCAAGCTATTATAACGTGTCTACACATACCAAAGTCTTCAATCCTTTTTCTTCAATTAGGAGAGTTCGAATGAGGCCATCATTTACCTCTGCTTTGGATTTTGACTTGAGCAGATCAGAGAGTGCTCCAAAAGCCGAAATACAAAATGTGTCAATAGTCTTAGGATCCAAAACACTCTTGAACTTCTCGTCACAAATGATGCGAAGAGTGCTAGAAAGAAGAAGTCGTGTTAGCTGTGGATTGAGAGCTGCATCTCTCTTCCCATAAATATCCGAATCCACCAGCTTTCCAACCATTTCACCCAAAAATTCTCCAGCCTTGTCAAGCAAGAGAGGAACGAGTGTTTTTCTCAGTTCAAGCTTGCCCGGTCCGTTGTTGTCCTTTGATAAGAAAAACTTTCCTTTGAGCACTCCTTCATAGACTGTGAGTAATGAGCCTAAGATGTGCTTCAATGAAGTCATATCGTTCTCTAATCTCATGTGGCTAAAGGACATAAAATAGCAGATATAAATCAAGTATTCGACAAATTTAGGCTAATCATGAAAAAATCATAAGCTCACCTTGAAACAACAGCATGAAGATACGATTCTCCTGGTATGACATCCTTCTCAAATATTACAATAAGGAAAGGTGGGAAGCCAGTTCCCGTAATAGGTAGAAATTCTTTGAATCCTTCCAGTGCCTCTCTAAATGGCGTTTGTAGATGCTCCATCAACATCGGTGCAACTGAGTTGTTGATCAAATACTCCGAAGCAAGTGCCGTTAGCTCAAAAATAGATTCCTCTGCTTCCTTCCCTAGTGAACCTCGTGCTTTGATTCGTTCTAGACTCTTGAGCCAAAGTGACGTAAGGACCTGACTTAACAAATCTCGGAGCAAAACAATGAGTTCTTTTTCCGTTTTTTCACTTGGTCCATCTTTTTCCTTTCCTTCATCCAGAATCAGTTCGGTTTCAATAGAAACCATTTTTGTTTCCAAAAGATTTCGCCAAATGTGATTGAAAGCAGCTTCAACGGCAAAGAAAATCCCTGGACATTTCCCTTTGTTCATTTCATTATGTCGCTGAAGCCATCTGGAAGCAGATGTGAGGAGATTTAGTAGGAATTTGTTCTCCTCCATCATAGCTATAGTCCTGGACAAAAGTCCTTCTGCTTCAACCAAATGATGACCTTGTTTAGAAAACATATCTCGAATCCAAGAAGCAAAAGTTTTGCAATTGAATCGTGGTGACCAAATCAGGAGATAGAAAACGGCAGGGAATCGCTGTAATATAATTTCCTCATCGTGTCCGCGAGGTTTAGTGACACACTCCAAAAATTGTACAGGTGGTGGAAGACTGAAGAATATCCGAGTAAGAAAATACTGGAGGTAATGAACACCGCCAGAATCTCTTCCATCTTTAATTTCAATTTCCATAAGTCCAAAAAGTGCATAGATGAGTTCGGTGTAGTCCACTTTTTCCTTGCTCTCAGATTTGTTCATGAGGAAATTCATAGAAAGCCCGTCAAGTTTAGGGGATTCTTGGTAGTTTGGTTCCTTGTCGATCAAATTGTAGAAAAATGGTACAGGGTGACAAGAGTCAGTCATGTCCTCAACTTCAACCACATCCGAACAGTCACTGTAGAGACGAGCAGGAGGTAAAGGTTTTGTGTGCGGTGGTTCAAGAGTTCCTTCCCTCTCTGACGAAGATTTTCCAGTTGTATCTGGTTTGGGTGTTGAGCCATTGTTCCAGGAGCCAGTTGGTTCTTGATTGAATAAATTATACTGGACTTGAGTAACGAGACGAAGGTCTGGTTCATATAGCTGATATACAAAGTAATCAAACAGGAGGAGAAGGCGGCCAAGGCTAAGAAGCTGATGATCTTCTCCAATTCGACCTTCCAGAACGTCGTTAGCCTGACATTAAAAAGTATGTCAAGTTGAATGAAAAAAAAATTGACGGCTTTTAGAATTTTGAGTTTGATTAGTCTCACCTTGATGATTGTAGTTGCAGTCTCTATCATAATCCCTTTCTTTTGCATGAGTGAGAGTGTGTGAAAGAGAAACACGAGTGTCTGGGCATGTTCAACGGAGAGGTCAGAGTAATTCATGGGAGTGATTTTATTTCCAATATCCATTGAAAATGTTTCGAGCACTCGCTTCAAAATTTGAACCACGATTATGTCCTTGTCTGAACGCAGAAGAAGTACTTGGACTAAAACTGCGAGCGACCTTAATACAAATTTTAAAACTTATTCGTCTGATTAAAAATAAATTAAATTTTATATATAGCATTACTTTGACTGAAGTCCCATTGGCCAGCGCCCAGTCCCATTCAGATCAATTTTCAGTTGCTCAAGAAAAAAATTAAGTAGAGGAGATGACAGGACTTCTCCAGCGATGAGATTCTGTACAAGCTTCCCAACCTCATTTGAAAATTCAAGGAAGAGGTGATTGAGCCTATCATCAAAAACTGAAGCAATGGCTCCAATTTCTGTCATGCTTTTCTCCTTCTCCAAATCCTTCATGACTAGACCAATCAACATCATCATCGGCTCATTAAACCCGCTCTTCACTGCACTCTGAACTTGAGGGATTCCATTGGTTACGACGTCGCGAGTCAAAAAACTCAAGGTCGAAAGAGCTGACTCAATAAACTGAAAAATAAAACGTTGTCATCAAAATACTATAGAGCCTGCGCCACCGCAGCTACGACTTTTAACGAAAATGACATATTAGAGAAACATTAACCCAATCAAAATTATTTTAGAAAGTAAAATCTTACGCCATGTGGGCAACTTTTGTCCCGAATGAATTCTTCAACTAAACCCTCCACTGCATCCCCATTTGATTTCTCAATCTTCCTTCCCCCATCCTCCCTACTCTCAGTTTTGGTATTAGATGACTCATCCGCTGATACTTTCGGTGCAAGCAAAGACTCAAACCAAAGACCAAATATTGAATCCTCATTAGAGGAAGTCGCAGGTCTATTCTTCCCACGCATTTCAACATCATCGTCCGTATCTGGAACAAAATCCTCTTCATCTTCATCCTCTGTTGTCATAAAATCCGAAATACTCTGATTGTCTTCGATTTCCACGTCCACTTCGTTCTCATGGTTATGTGTCCATTCTGAAGTTGTGATTGAAGAACTTCGTGAGCCTGCACAAACCCCAGCGGTAGATGGGGGAGCCAAATGTGATGATGCCCCTACTTCATTTTTTTGCTCATCAGGAGAAGTTGTTACTCGAGTAGCTGAGCTTCTGGAACCTTTAGGATGAGAATATTTCATAAGTTTGAGACAACAGGCTTTTCTATAGCTAAGTGTTGTCAACTGGATGAGCAACTCAACAGAGTTGGGTCCTCCAGACTCTGTTTTGAAAAAGAGACGAAGACGCTCAGCAGATGAAATGGGATTATCAACTTTGAAGTGAGTCAATCCTGGACGTTTCTCCTTGCTTCCATCTTTAAACCCTGTGATAGGTTCTGGAATGGAAATGTTGGAGTGGATNAATCCTGGACGTTTCTCCTTGCTTCCATCTTTAAACCCTGTGATAGGTTCTGGAATGGAAATGTTGGAGTGGATGTTGACAAAATTTTGAACGAGAGTAATTCCAAGTGAAGACATTGCAGTTATTAGTTCGTTCCAAAGACTCTGCACAGCAGAAAGACTTACGGAAGTTCCACCTCCTTTGCTTGTGTCTTTGCCTGAACTCTTCCCATCAGCTAGGGTGACATGGTGCATATAGGCATGAATACACTGAAGATTTAACTTTGACATTGCAAAACTAAAATTCAACCATGTCTAAAAAAAACAGAAAATAAAAAATTATTTTGAATGCTTGACAATAGAAGTTAGACGTTTCCTTACGAATTGTGGCNAAAAAAAACAGAAAATAAAAAATTATTTTGAATGCTTGACAATAGAAGTTAGACGTTTCCTTACGAATTGTGGCAGAGCAGTGTTTTCTTTGAGGATGGATGCAATTCGTCGTTCAGTCCAAATGGCTTGTGAAACAATTCCGACACCCAGTGTATAGTCCTCTTCTGTGTAAACGAACCCTGACCCTCCGTAAAAATACTGAATGACTATAAATGCAGAGTAGAGAACTGAAACTCCTAGTAAGGAAAGTTCAGTGGCCTCGGTAGACGTCAATGGACCGAACAATGGCATTGACAAAAATCGGTAGACCAAATTAAGTTCCTCTTCCATGGATACGAGATTCGGACTGTTTAGATAAGGATGTAAATTTTCATTTTGAAAAATTTCACAATAATCCAACGTACTTACGTAGAATATTTATTGATGAGTTTTGAATAAAAATTTCTAACTCCGTCACCGCTAATATTAATTCCATCGGGATGTAAAGTCTTGAGATGGGGCAACGACATGCATGCCTCAACCCACTTTTGCCCTGTATTTTGTCGCTGAAAAGTTATGACTACTTCCTTAGCCAAGAGAACCTATGTGAACAATTGAATTGTAATCAGGGATCCAAGTTTTCAAATTTATGTTATTTGATTATAAAAAATTACGTTGATTGGTTCTACAGAGGATGTACTCAGAATTGGAAACGCAATTTGATCGTAGAGTAGAACAGACGGATCCAATCGAGTACGACGACATTCTTTGATAGCTCCATCTTTGTCCCATGTACCTAAGATATCATTTTTTTTTTAACTTCTAAGCTTTTTAATTTTATGAATAATTCACAAAATACAGTCTTGACTTACTGGGTGCCGTGGACTGAATCTTTGGTGGAAGTTGTTGATTTTTTAATAGTGCAAGCATGCCACTCACCTCCTCTGCTTCCAAAATGATTTTACCGGTGTGAAATTCCTAACGTCAAATAAGATTACCAATAACAACCTTGACCCTGAGTAATGAACAATAAACCTTACCTGAATGACATTGATGTATGTTTTCACAGTCAGAATTGGATGTCCATTTTTGAGAATGTACTGAAGTCTTGCAACAAGAGACTCACAAAGAATCCGAGCCACTTGACAAGCTGCTGGAAAACTGGAACGTTGTACTGGAAAGAATAAGAATTCAAGTAAATGATTAGAACTTACTTAACTCCACACATAGTACCCGCAGAGACGGATGTCCTACCGTATTTTGTAAAAATGAGATTAGATCATTATGTTTTTGATCGCTTTTTCTTTCATGATTTACAGATATATGCTTCGCGTAGCAAATGCGCANGATTAGATCATTATGTTTTTGATCGCTTTTTCTTTCATGATTTACAGATATATGCTTCGCGTAGCAAATGCGCACTCTCTAGCCCTGTGGGAATCTAAAACTCCATTACCTTCTTTGCAAACGTTTTCGCTTCAAAAATAGACTACCCGCAGGTACGAACGACCGACTTTTTTCGACGTTGTCAACAACGTCATATATACAAGATTAGTTATATGCAGAGTTAACACTAGTATAATTAANGATTAGATCATTATGTTTTTGATCGCTTTTTCTTTCATGATTTACAGATATATGCTTCGCGTAGCAAATGCGCAGTCTCTAGCCCTGTGGGAATCTAAAACTCCATTACCTTCTTTGCAAACGTTTTCTCTTCAAAAATAGACTACCCGCAGGTACGAACGACCGTNTTTGCAAACGTTTTCGCTTCAAAAATAGACTACCCGCAGGTACGAACGACCGACTTTTTTCGACGTTGTCAACAACGTCATATATACAAGATTAGTTATATGCAGAGTTAACACTAGTATAATTAAACACTTACGAAGATCCGTATTTGAAGCAGCAGTAAGCACATGAGCTGAAAGAATTGTGACAACATCATAGAAGATTGCATGTGGATGTGACCGTGCCACTGACTCTATGAATTCTGGTTTGCTATTCAACAGAAAAATAAAATAAAAATAAGCATAAGGAAATAAAATAGATCCAGTTGCCAACCAATAATAGATCCAGTAATAAAAAATAGGTATTTACATTTCAACGATAGCTTTCATCAAAGACATCAGTTCCGATTTGGAAAGAGACCCAACAGAATATGCCACGAATGGTTTTACCATTGTGTTCCAATCAACATGACTACCAGACCCAGTGTTCATCGTACCACCCCCACCGGGGGTCCCCATAATTGTCCCAAAGTTAATACTATTATTTTCTCTTGTCTGACAAAAGGACGTTTTAACACTTATCAATTGATGATACTCTTCTCAATTATGAATCCGTTCCTCAATATCAGTCAATACACAACACGATTACAATAATTAACATTTTGACTGATTGATGACAGACGATGACAAAGGAAGAACAACCAAGTCAAAACAAAAGGAAACTCACAATTCCTAAATGAATGAGAACAAGTAAATACACTACTGCACACACGACTGATTGAAATGAAAAGTAAAAATAGTTCTGATGTCTGAGTTATCAACATATAGTCTATCAAGAAGTTACTCTAGTTACCACGGAACCCTTCACTTTGACTTCCACGGTTGGGCAGTCAACTCAGACTCAGACATTCGATGAGTCTTGTTTATGTTTGAGTTAACCCTACTTTTCCACTGAGACAGACTCATGAATTTCTCAATAATAAGAAAGAGTTATGAGTTACCTTGAGTAACACTACTGTTAAGACGTAAGAGTAAGAGAGCGATGGTTGATGCACTCTGGATTAGTCCTATCTTAGTTTTAAACATCCCGCAATATATTTTTAAAACTTCACATATTTAACGCTTCAAAAGAAAATCCGGAACCTCTGCTTTACTTTGACCGTATTTTCCTACTTATTTTGTTGACTCAAGGACGCCCATTTTATGTCTGAAATTTAAAAATATTATGCGGCATTTAAAAAAAATTGTGATATTATGCGCGGTGATTTAAAACCTTATGTTGACCTTCTGATGTACATCAATACTTTCAAAAGAATTTGTGTGCGTATATATGAGTACCACGGACGTTCCTTTAACGAAAATAAGTTGAATTAGAACCAAAAATTTAAAAAATTTAGTATCACTGACAAAGAAAGGCACTCAGATATTGCTAGATTTAGCAAACTTAAGAAACAAAATTGGTTAAATGTGTTCGATAATTAAAAATCTTCAAATTGTTGGTATTCGAACAACAACGTGCGCTTACGATGGTACAAAATGAATTTAAAGCTGTAAAACAAATAATGCTTTTACGTTGAGATTATGCGTTATTATTCAAATTAACATTGAGTTAATCGGCCCCATTTTTCATAAATCGTGAAGTATCACCAATTAGTATTGCTTCGCTGCGATAGGGTACCGAATGACTCTGACTCAGTGACTCTGAGTCATGACTGAGTCACGTGACTCTGACTCTGACTCGTCGATTTCTCGGAGTCACTGGTTTTGGGTGACTCTGACTCAATAGAAAAATGGGAGTCACTGAGTCGTGACTCTGAGTCACCTGACTCGTGACTCTGTGCCTTTCCAAGGTGACTCTGAGTCGTGACTCACTAGGAAGAGTCATGACTCCCAAGCAACAAAGAGTTACTGGCTTACATCTTGCCTTTTTGTACTAAAAAATTCTTTTCAACTCCCACAGCACAACAAATCTGAGTGAGAGTTTGCTGCCGCGCGGCTCGTGTTTAGTTTGAAGGTGTGAACATTGAATGTGGTGATATGTAGCAAATCGAACTCAGATTTTAATAAAAATCTTAACTTAACGCTTCTAAAAATTCCAACTCACAATCAGAATCGAAGTAGACAATAGCCATTTGAAATAGAATTGTAAGTCGAAATCGATGATGTTAAAGAACCACAAAATCTAAAGCATAATTCATAATTTTAAATAGTTTAGATCTAAATCTATGATTTTAAGTTTCACAAAATCGAAATTCATAACATTTCAGGCCATCGAAATTGAAATATACTAAAAGATCTGGAAATAAGTTTCAAGCATGTATAATAAAACGGAGTTTTCTTACGATAGACAAAATTTTATACTTAAAAAAAAATTAAAATTAATAATTTTAAGGAGCTCGAATTCGAAATCCGTTATTCGAAGAAGATCCAAATCCAAATTTAATTCACAACTTTTCAGTAGAAATTGAAATCGAAGTTTAAGTCTCGGTACAAACTGTAAGCTAAATCGAAATTCAACGTTAATCATTCCAAATCGAAACCCAAAACTATTCAATCATTCGAAATTTTGAATTTAGATTTCAAGCTAATTTAGAAGCGCACTGTTTGATAATTAGGCTGTAAAAAGATGAGTTAATTGAACAAAGTGAATAAAATAAAAGTTCAAAACATTCCGATGTGTTCAATCTTCAATCATCGATTATTTTGATAGAGTTAACACGGAAGATCAGTATAAATATTGCAGGTAAGGTAATTTAATTTTAAATCGGATCAAAAATAAAGAAAAATTTCAAACATTTATTTAAGAGTCTTTAACCGAAAATAGCAGGTAACTTAGCGTCTTTCTATCACTCAGTTTGAGCTTTGAATACGCATTATGCTCATTTTACTGTAAAAAAAAATAAAAAANTAGCAGGTAACTTAGCGTCTTTCTATCACTCAGTTTGAGCTTTGAATACGCATTATGCTCATTTTACTGTAAAAAGAAAAATAAAAATTTTTGTGAATCTGAGTCACTGAGTCATGACTCAGAGTCACAGAGTCATGACTCTGACTCATGCTTCAGGCGTGATTCTATAAGAGTCACTGAGTCAGGTTCACTGAGTCATTAAAATTCATGACTCTGACTCAGTGTGAAAATGGGAGTCAGTGAGTCATGACTGAGTCACCTGACTCTGACTCTGAAGAAAGTGGGAGTCATTTGGAACCCTAGCTGCGATTATGCAAATGCATAGAAACGGCGTCTTTGTTAATTATTATTGAAATGGAATGGATTGTGAAAACCATTTTGATATGACTACCATGACCATGCTGTCGGGTATGAGGTCCTAATGATGTTGACCCTTGACCCTTGTCCTGTGTGGAGGTAGGTCACCAGGCTCACCAAGAATCAACAAAACATTAATTAATAAATTATTAAATAATAATAGAATAATAATTAATTAAAGAATTAATGATAATTAATAATTATTAGTTTTTCCAAAATGGAAGAGAGAAAACATCCGTTTATTACAACGGTCAAATGTAATCTGAGTCTATCACCAAGGATAGACTCTGCACAGGTAAGTATATACATATAGATAGGGATGATAATAATAATAATAATAATAATAATAATAATCTATATCTAGGGAGGGTTAATGAATTGGAAAGGGAAGAAGAGAAGAAGAAGAAGAAGAAGAAGAACGCAGCAGCAGCTGTGTTGTTGTTGTGTGTGGTGAGCGGGAGTCCAGTCCCGTTCATCACATGAAGGTGAAGGTCTTCACCACAATGCCCATAAATGCAAAAGGTAATACGAATATGTCAAGTTATGTGGTTAAATCGATGATTTTCTGACGATTTGTTTTTGTAAAGCAAAAAGCAAGTCATAAAATGTTACAAATTCTTTAATTTTGAAAATAAATTTATAAACAATAGATGGAAGTCTATCCATTGATTTTAGAAACTAATGACGCCAAAATTTTTTTAAATTTTGAAACAAAATTGTCACTTGGTGTCACAGACAGAGAAGATAAAATTTCTTAAATTTAATTTAAAATGTTTACTTAATTCGATCAATTTTGGAACTGTTTACGGTTAAGGAATTGCTTTACAAAAAGGCACTTAACCTTAAACTTACTGAAAATGGTTATGAAAATTATTTGAAAGTTTACCCTCTACGGGTGGGCTATTTAATTATCAATTTGACCCCAGCAAATAACTTTTTGGCCAACACAACCTCATCCTCACTTCTTCACCATCATCATTTCAAAAATTAAAAAAACAAAATTAATTAAAAATTAATAAGTATAGACGGAAATTCCTTACAAGTATTGTATTGTAAGACTTGAAAGTGAAAGTGTACTTTTATGAATAAGATATCCGGTAGAAAGTTTATTATTATTACCAAAATGGGTTGTGCTGACATAAAAAAATGACTAATTTTGACTAAACAGTGACTGTAATGATAGGGTAGGTTGACATCCTGATCCTAACGTCGACAAACTTTTGTTTCCTAATATCGTCACATGGATAAATTGCAATAATTGGAATTTACATGAATTAGTTTCGTCGTAATACAGTGTAGAGAAAAAAAACTATAACCTAAGTTTGGAGATGAAGAATGGGGAAGGGGGGAGGTTTGGTCATAATATCAAAATTACGATTACTACGATTATCATGAATTGTTGAGTTGTGTAGGGTTGAACCACAGTTGAGTGGGTTTTGGTTCCTTAATTGTAACGGAAGACTCAATTTGTTCCACCAAACCAAAGAAATTAAATTTTTGATTCAATTCTTAAGCAGGTAGTAGGTAGAGCATGTTCAAGTTTTACGAACAATGGAGAAATCAATCTCCAAATTTTTTTTTTTTTTTTTCTAATTTCTTAACCCTTTGTTGACCGAAAGATAATTTCTTTAAGAAAGACGTAATTATTGAGTTTCATTACAATTTCTTATAAGTTAGTATTAGTAAAGCCAAAGACTTTATAATTTTGAATTTTGAATTTTTCATTAGTAAAATTCAAGTTATTTTCTTGTTCTATTCATTTCTTTAAGCCCTGTTGGTATTGCTGAGGATTAACCCATATTTTTTCTAAATTTTGCAAATTTTTTATGCATATTTTAACAATTCAATCAATTTAGCCATATATTTATTCCGAATGCGGTGACAATAAAAAAAGAAATCTTCTTACGCTTGATGAAGGCGATGTTGCTGGTCACCTTCGCCTCATCACTCTTCAGAATCATGTAATGAAGATTTGTTTTTCATTGTTAAGTTTTTCTAGGTTTCTTGTGATAATATACGGAAGATGACCAAAGGAAGAAAATTTATGTTGGAATGTTACTAATTTCTGGTGTCAAGTCTCTCTCTTCTCAATAAGCCCTAAGGATTTTTGACAATAATGGCAAAAACTGAGCTCCGAGACGTCTAATGAATGTGAAAATAGGCTGTGGCTATGATGATGAGATATTAAATTACGAATCTTATTCAAAATTCTCGTAATTCGTACTTTGTGGACAACAATAGGATCATTCTTGATCATATTGAGAGCCGAAAGTACAACTTAAGCTTGACTTTTGCAATCTTGACTCAAGATTACAAACTTACTCAAGATTCAATTGTAATGAATTATACCTTTTCTCTCAAGAATCTTGAGAGAAAAGGTATTCATTACAATGGAACCATAAGTAAAAATTATTCAGCAAAGAACACGCTTCGATAGTGGTGTATGTAATGGTTCAACAATATAAAAAATATTTATGATTCAGAAGAACTTCATCTGATAAATTTAGTTCTCACTCACAGTCTGTGAGTGAGAACTAAATTAATCAATTCTTAATTAACCCAATTTAAACTCATATTTGAGTAAAAGAATGGATATAAAGGTTTCAACCAAAAAGTTTTTACCTAATAACCTATGATTATGTCCTGTAGTTTGAAACCATGATTTGGCTGATATGAAGCCCTAATAAAAAGAAATTTATAAATCATGATGGATAAAGATAGCATGATATTTCCGGATGTTGAGGTTTATTATACGAGTAAGAGTGATCCGGTTTCTTCTGAGCCAATGAGGTCATTCCTTTTGTTCCGTTTTTACTTTTCTTTTCGTGTCTCCACCGGAGTAGTTACTTATTAAAGGTGCTACCGGTGAGAACACAGTAGTGAGTCGTCGTCTTCGTCTTCTCTCTGGTCAAAAGGAGGCTAGTAATGAAATGACACGGCCCACTGACGTTGTTTATTTATTATTAGGTTAGGTACTAAGATTTTTTTTTGGGACTAACGGAACTTACCCTCACGTACGGACGTTTAAATAATAATATCTCCCTTCTTACCCCTTTTTGATTCTCCATCTTCACACTACACTTTTCATCTGGGCCAAATTTTTCGTATCGTCAGCAGAAGAATAGCTTCAGATGGGTCTCCGCTACCTTCAAAAGATCCACCTCCTTGTCCTACTCACCTCATCAGCTAAGTCCTCTCTGGGCCACTTCGCCTTCCACAGTTCCTTGTCACTGACCAACAAGAAAACACGCAGGAAACTCACCCCAACGGACGACAGTAGCTAAACGTGTGCTTTCGGAGACCTTCACTCAACAACAACTAATCTGTCCAGATCGTTTTTTTTTCCTTATCAAATCCGAAAAAAAAAATTGGATCATTCTAGTATCCTGTTAAATACTATTATGCTTCTGGAACAACTGCTTTATTTTCGATAGTAGTAGTGCTTCCTGGAACTGTAACAAAATCTCTGATTATCAGTAGACTGCTTCTGGAACAAGACTTCACTGTAGCAAGACTACATGCGTCTGTGAATTCGAATTGTGTATAAAAATGAAATTAGAATTGTACAATAATAATTAATTATTATTCAATAATTGAATAATTAATAACGAATAATTAATTGATTGAAGAAAAAAAATTATTTTTTTTTTCGTTTCTGCTCCCGCCATTCCTAAATTCTTCCTTGCTTCTGCGCCTGCGCGGAAAAGTGAAAAGTGTTTGAATTTGGAGAAAATCTTTAAAAAACACAGTAAGAAAAGTGAAACAGAGAAAGTGAGTAAGTTAGGCAAATTGTTAGTTAAGTAATTAAAAATTGTAAAGTTGCGTGTACCAAAGAACAAAAGGAAGTGGAAAGTGATCATCCATATTCACCAGGTGAGTTAGTTGAGTCATTTTTATTCATGGAAAGTGGAAATTCAACTTTTCACTCCTTCAATTGTTGTGTCATGTCTTATGGAAGGTGTATTTTATGGACTTATGAGAACACACGCGACAAACCTGTTACGATTCAATAGGTCAAGAGTCAAGTGAAAAGGCAACAATAATAATAATCATGAATACCTATGTAATAAGTAGTGAAAGTTAAAAGAATAATAATTTTGTAATCATAAAACAAATTGATTGCATTATTATCATTATTTATTATTATCAAAATCTCTCCGCTGGCTGGTTCAATTCATGCAGATTTTTTTTTTTTTTTTTTTTTTTTGATAACCAAATGCTCACCTTTTCTATTCTTTTCAAATAATTTCAGACTCATCGACATCTTTAGTGTGACAGTAATTTTGATCAAATTGATCTCTTCATAATTTCACAGAAAATGGGAAAAAGAAAATCTGAAAGTTGGCGAGGGCCTGTGATTCCTGATGCCTTTGTAGTCCTCCTCGTCTTCTGTTCAAAGGTAAATTGAAATCAAGACTTTTAATTAATAAATCATAAATCATAAATTCAAATTCATTACATTAGTAGTAACATCCTTTTCAAAAATTATATTTATAGTACTAATATTAATTTTGATTAGATTTCATCCCGTTGAGATTTTGATTGAGTACCTAAGTGATAAAAAAAAAATTACTCAATTGTTTTCATTATTGCTCCAATTTTTTTTAAATCAGGTGAAAGTGGGAAAGAGAAGTAATGAGATTTTTATTTGTGGGTCGCATTTCATCAGTCTTTGAAAATTTGTTGAGTGGATTGTTTGAGATTGAGAATAATAATAGAAAATGTAATTGTTTCCCATTCGGTTTCTTATTTTGGATCCTCTCTTGTTGTAAAAATTCCTTATTACTTCTCAATTGTTTTGGTAAGTGGAGTGAGCAAGAAGTCTTTGAGTTTTAGCGCTATGCGTACCTGTTGGCCTACTAAGGATCCTATTAAGACCGCTTAACGATGGAGATGATGAATGAATGGTGATGTGGTTCATGGTAGTAATTGTTTGCCAAAATAAACGGCCAGGAGGGACTAAAGATCCCATCGACGGTAGAGTAGAGTAATAAAATAATCCAATAAATTACACTACTAGATCCCACTCTTCACCTTTGTCATTTAAATTTTGTTTCAAAAAATTTTCAATTGATTAGAGCAACTTTTTTTTNAGATCCCACTCTTCACCTTTGTCATTTAAATTTTGTTTCAAAAAATTTTCAATTGATTAGAGCAACTTTTTTTTGTATCTTAATTCGGAAAAAAAGAACTTGAAAATGATACTCACTCACTTATTAATAAAATAAAATCNTTTTTTTTTGTATCTTAATTCGGAAAAAAAGAACTTGAAAATGATACTCACTCACTTATTAATAAAATAAAATCTTTCATTTTCAACGGTGCAATAGAGTTCTATTTATAAGTGACAAAGTCATTCATGCAAGTGACGTTATTTTTATTTTTGCTCTAAAATGTTTGATCAGTCTATTGCGAACAATTCATTAAAAAAAAAATTACTAATTCATATAAATTGTTCAAATTCGCTAAAAATTAACACAAGATGAAATTTGCAACCGGTAGCAGCATAGCAACCAATCCCACATTGTATTCATTACTGATAGAGTACTTACACCACACCGAAAGCCAATATTAAAAAATGATTTAAAAATGATTTCAATTGAATAGGTTTGTTGCTGTTTCTCNACACCACACCGAAAGCCAATATTAAAAAATGATTTAAAAATGATTTCAATTGAATAGGTTTGTTGCTGTTTCTCTTTCATATTGAAAATTTGTTATCAATTATGTAAACAAATCAATAGAAAGTGAATTAATTGATTAGGATTTTGATTTATTAAAGTATAACTGCTAATTAATGACTACACTACCATTCAGAATAGATAAGAAGATTTTATTGTTTTACTGTACATCTGTATAATTAAAATTAAAAATCTACTTACACATTATGTATGACTATATTCTTTGTTGAGCAAAGTAACTTTTTAAAATTAAAACATCTTGATTTTCTAACATTGTTTTCAAAATGAAAAATTTTTTTAATATAAGTAGTACAGCAACCATACTCATGTGATGTGCAACAATGAGAGGAGTGCTTCGCATAATTTAAGAATGATTAATGACTTTACCTTTTACTTTGATTTGATTGTTTCACTGCTTCAACTTCACATAATTGAAATTTTAATTNTACTTTGATTTGATTGTTTCACTGCTTCAACTTCACATAATTGAAATTTTAATTTGGAATACCTTGTAAGAAATTTCTACTATCAAACTCCCACCCTAAATTAAACGAATTTTTGTAAAATGTGAAACCCAAGAANAGATCCCACTCTTCACCTTTGTCATTTAAATTTTGTTTCAAAAAATTTTCAATTGATTAGAGCAACTTTTTTTTTGTATCTTAATTCGGAAAAAAAGAACTTGAAAATGATACTCACTCACTTATTAATAAAATAAAATCTTTCATTTTCAACGGTGCAATAGAGTTCTATTTATAAGTGACAAAGTCATTCATGCAAGTGACGTTATTTTTATTTTTGCTCTAAAATGTTTGATCAGTCTATTGCGAACAATTCATTAAAAAAAAAATTACTAATTCATATAAATTGTTCAAATTCGCTAAAAATTAACACAAGATGAAATTTGCAACCGGTAGCAGCATAGCAACCAATCCCACATTGTATTCATTACTGATAGAGTACTTACACCACACCGAAAGCCAATATTAAAAAATGATTTAAAAATGATTTCAATTGAATAGGTTTGTTGCTGTTTCTCCTTCATATTGAAAATTTGTTATCAATTATGTAAACAAATCAATAGAAAGTAAATTAATTGATTAGGATTTTGATTTATTAAAGTATAACTGCTAATTAATGACTACACTACCATTCAGAATAGATAAGAAGATTTTATTGTTTTACTGTACATCTGTATAATTAAAATTAAAAATCTACTTACATATTATGTATGACTATATAACTTTTTAAAATTAAAACATCTTGATTTTCTAACATTGTTTTCAAAATGAAAATTTTTTTTAATATAAGTAGTACAGCAACCATACTCATGTGATGTGCAACAATGAGAGGAGTGCTTCGCATAATTTAAGAATGATTAATGACTTTACCTTTTTCTTTGATTTGATTGTTTCACTGCTTCAACTTCACATATTGAAATTTTAATTTGGAATAACTTGTAAGAAATTTCTACTATCAAACTCCCACCCTAAATTAAACGAATTTTTGTAAAATGTGAAACCCAAGAACAAATTGCGTGAATTTTTTTTTTCAAATCATCGAAATGACGTTAAAGTTATTCACAAATAAATCTAAGTTTAAAGATAATTCGTATTNACAAATTGCGTGAATTTTTTTTTTCAAATCATCGAAATGACGTTAAAGTTATTCACAAATAAATCTAAGTTTAAAGATAATTCGTATTATTGTTTTCCCATTTGTCCTTTCCTTCACACACCTGTAATTCCCTGAGCCTGAAATGGAATTTGTTATTNGTATTATTGTTTTCCCATTTGTCCTTTCCTTCACACACCTGTAATTCCCTGAGCCTGAAATGGAATTTGTTATTTATTCAAAAATGTAGGGCAGGAGGCTCAGTAAATTTTAATTCCTCATCAAAGGATGAGGTCAATTTTTACAAANTTATTCAAAAATGTAGGGCAGGAGGCTCAGTAAATTTTAATTCCTCATCAAAGGATGAGGTCAATTTTTACAAATCTCCATCTGCCTTCGTTCCCTCCGGCTCTTCTCACCTACTAAACCATGAGCCAAAGCTATACGGAAGATTCTACAACGATTTACTTATAATCTTAATTAAACATCTGTCCAAACCCATTTAATTTAGCCCACGAGAAGTTTTTTTTCCTTCTAATTTAGAGCAAAAGACTGATGAGTCAAATTCATTCCGAAAATGGAGACAATGGGGTCCGTTTCAGGCGTGAATAGTTAATTAAGGTCCTTGTGAGTGAGAATAAGCAATTGAGATTCTTATCAATAATTAATCTCTAGATGAATCTTCAACTAGTCAATAATTTTCTATTGAAAGCTAATCCCTTTTGATTGATTTCAATTAATTTGTCAACACCACTTCATTTTTAATATTTATTATTCTATCCTAATTGGAATTTGTAAAAAACAACTAAAGAATAGTTTGAAGAGACTAGTTGAAGATTTGATACTTGTAAATTTACAAATAAGATTTTCATTCATGACAGAAAATTGAGCCTAAAGGGGTCCTTTTGTTTTGTTTAAATGTCGCTCAGGGATTCAATTTTACCACATATTCCTCTTCTTCTTACTTATTGGTTACAAAATAAATAGCGAATGTGGAATAACGGAAGTGTGATTTATGGACTATTAGCAGTTTGGAAATGAAGCCAAAAATCTTTTATACAAAGCATTGAGTGACTGAAAAAAAAATANAATTTTACCACATATTCCTCTTCTTCTTACTTATTGGTTACAAAATAAATAGCGAATGTGGAATAACGGAAGTGTGATTTATGGACTATTAGCAGTTTGGAAATGATGCCAAAAATCTTTTATACAAAGCATTGAGTGACTGAAAAAAAAAATATNGAGTGACTGAAAAAAAAATATTTTTTTAAGTACATATTAGGATTACAATGTTAATCTCTACTTCCGTTAGCTTAACCACAAGGATACATGATTCAAGTGTGTCTGGCGGAGGTAGAACAATCAAAAAATATAATACAAATAAGTTGACGACATGAGGGTGTGGGATAATAGGGATTTAGAGCAGATTTAAATACAAAAAATCCAGGTCACCCAAGACCTTAGACGAGGTCAGGATGACACTTGAAGGACTCAACCCTTTCGGTTTCTNTTTTTTTTTTTTTTTTTTTTTTTTTTTTTTTTTTTTTTTTTTTTGAAAACGGGAAGACAAGGATCTTATAATGTGAGATTTATTTTTAGCGAAAAGGGATTGAGGTTGAAATTGTCATATTTACAGTAAAATGTTATAAAAATTTAGGACTTGACTTCCACTTCCCTTAAACCTTTGTGACCTAATAATCATGGAGCCTTGAGTTTGAAATTGAAACTTGAATCAGTAATAATGTCCTCCCTGAAGAAAGTAAGAGGAAGAAGATAATTAGTTATAAGAGTCAATTAAGATACGCAAATTATACTTGAAAACAATGGGAAGGTATTATGGTAGACCGAATGTTAAGTTATACCCTCTGTCACATTTACTTTGTCAACGACAGATGTGTAACTCCTTGCAAAAGCTTTCTATTGTTCTTTTGGAGAAAGTGAAGCGAGATTTTTTTTTTAGCTGGGAAATTGCAATACTCTGTCGTCACTGTCATTCAGTTTGGCTTTAATCGTTCCATATCGTTAAGTTCATTGTAAATTTCTTTTAAGATCTTGGAAAGTTAACTTAACTTTAGATTCCAACTATAACAAAGTTGATGATTGGATGTTTACCAACTTGAACTACATCCAATGTACGTACTCAGTTTCGACAAAATAATAAAAATTAATGTAATTGTTTTATAAAGTTTTTTTTTTGTGGGTTGTTAATTACTGAGTATTTTAATACTATTATGCATATATCCTTACTTCGGTTGGATGAGCCTTGACCCCGAAACCGCACCATCCGCATCCATGTCATACCGTCGTATGTTTTGTACATCTTCACCCACTTCTTACACCAACGCCTAAAAAGTAATTTACTGACCAATCATAGTACTGTTCAAATCATGACTGACTATTGGGTTGAAATTGACCCAATNCTAAAAAGTAATTTACTGACCAATCATAGTACTGTTCAAATCATGACTGACTATTGGGTTGAAATTGACCCAATAGTAAACAGTTACTTTCAGTTGGAGTAACAATCTTTGTTAATTTAGTCGAGTTAGAATCAAATTTGGGTTAGAAAAATTGATGAAATTTTGATTTTTTTTTTGTATTTAGATTGCATCGAGTGACCAGANCTAAAAAGTAATTTACTGACCAATCATAGTACTGTTCAAATCATGACTGACTATTGGGTTGAAATTGACCCAATCGTAAACAGTTACTTTCAGTTGGATTAACAATCTTTGTTAATTTAGTCGAGTTAGGNTGAAATTGACCCAATAGTAAACAGTTACTTTCAGTTGGAGTAACAATCTTTGTTAATTTAGTCGAGTTAGAATCAAATTTGGGTTAGAAAAATTGATGAAATTTTGATTTTTTTTTTGTATTTAGATTGCATCGAGTGACCAGAATAGTAATATTGTAGGATCTAGAAATTCGATTCCACCGGATCAAATTGCAATGCCAGCAGAACATAGACTTGGAATACCACCTGGAGGATATGGTCATCCACCTCCGGGTCATCTTCCACCACCACATGGTCATCCACCTCCAGGTCATCTTCCACCACCTCATGGTCATCTCCCACCTCCACCAGGATCATTTGCTGTTCAAGGTGGTGACGAAAATTGGCCACTTCAGACACAACATGACATGCCACAGATCAAAGTACTCCAAGTTCAATGTGAGAAGTCACATATGCGGGTCAATATTGAATTTGACCGACCGTTTTATGGACTTATTTTTTCCAAAGGCTATTATTCAGGTGAGATTTTCAAATCATAGTAGGAGTATTACCGAAGATATATGAAACTATCAAGTAATGAAAAAAATTAAAATAAATTCTAATTGCTTTTTTTTTAGATCCACATTGCGTCCATTTGGCTCCTGGTTCTGGACACTTGAGTGCAACCTTTGACATTTACCTCGACGCCTGTGGAATGAGCTCAAGTGCAAATGGTAACGGGATTTATCCACAAGGAGGACCTTCTGGTCCCGCTCCTTCGGGAACATTTGTAGAAAATACTATTATCATTCAGGTACTTTTTTTTTTCTTGTTTAAGCAATGATTTTAAATTCCCAATGAACAATATTTAAAAATCATGTGAAAAACATTTTTAATCCAAAATTCTAATTCTAATCACATAGTATGACCCACTTGTTCAAGAAATGTGGGATCAAGCCAGGAAACTTCGATGTACTTGGTATGATTTCTATGAGAAATCAGTTACCTTTAGACCTTTTCAAGTAGACATGCTCCATGCTGTCACGGCCAACTTTCTCGGTGACAACCTTCAATGCTGGATGCAAATTCAGGTAGGATTGATTGAACTGTATTGCTTTTTTTTTAGATGTAAATTATTTCTGGATTGGTTTCGTACTTTAGGTTGGAAAAGGTCCTTGGGCTTCCGAAGTGTCAGGAATAGTCAAAATTGGACAGACAATGACCATGGTTTTGGCAATAAAGGATGATGAAAATAAATTTGACATGTTGGTCCGAAACTGTGTGGCACATGATGGAAAGCGAGCTCCAATACAATTGGTTGACCAGTACGGATGTGTTACAAGACCTAAGATCATGTCACGATTTCATAAGATTAAGAATTTCGGCGCTTCAGCATCAGTCGTCTCTTATGCATACTTTCAAGCATTCAAATTTCCTGACTCTATGAATGTCCACTTTCAATGTGTCATTCAAGTCTGTCGATTCCAATGTCCAGAGCCAAAATGTGGTGGTGAGGAACACTATGGTCCACCAGGACTCCCAGGACCAGGAATTCCAGGTTTAAAAAATATATAGCTTACGGAATTTTAGAATTTAGTATACATTTTCTAATAATTCTTTATGAATTTTTTAGACCCTCGAATCCCACAAGGTGCCTATTCAGAAAAGAAAGAACAGATTGCAAATCCTCCATCAGAAGAGCAATTACAGGGTCCTCCTGACATTCCTCAACAACAGTCACAACAAGGACACCAACCCTTCATCAACCAACAACACAATCGTCTTGGACAGACAAATAATTTACCTCCATTCCCACCTCATAACCACCATGGATTTAACAAACAACATGGAATCCCAATTCCACATCCAATGCCAGCTCAACCCAGTAACGTCATGCTTCCACCACTTCCACCTAATCCTGGCTACTCAAATGTTAAACGAGAAGGAGTCGTTATAGATGAGCAAGGGAGGGAGGAAGATGATGAAGAAGAGGAAAAAGAACCAAGTTTTGCTGCTCTTGGAGGAAGACCAAGATCCGTTGACTTCCAAAGACAAAGACAACGACGAGATCTTGACGACAATGATAGCCATTTTGTTATTCACGTATCACATGTGTATAAACGAGAAGCTCAGGAAATGACCGATGTGAAAACAACTCGTGTCATTCAAGTAAGTGTCATAAGTCTAGCTAAGAATACTTTCAAAAAGCCCTCAAATGTAACAAAAAATTTTTTTTAATTTTACTTTCATAGGTGGTGGCTCCAGGGGACGTGGCGTTTAGCCTTAACGGAGGATCAGCCAATACCAGCAATGATTCCGTTGTGGTAGAAAGTCGACAAGGTCGAGATGTCGATGGGATTTGCATGTCAATATCTTCATTTGTTGGTGGGATGGTGATGTTACTGTTGCTCCTGATCGTCGCATCTCTTGTTGCTGCCTTTCTCTTCGTCCGTGTCCGCTCAATTCATCGAAAGACGTCGGTTTTTAGCTCAGATTATATCAAACAATCATCAAGCTAAAGCCGACTAGTCAACATATTTCATATTTTACATTAAGAATGATTTTCCGATTCCCGGAACTACCCATTAGCCATCAAATTATGACTAAGGACTTTTGGCTGCCAGAAAAAAAAAGTTCGTCAAACCGTACCCCCACCCTTACTCTTTACCCTTCAACAATTTTTTTAACTTTTGGATTCCGTGAGCTTTTTAGATCAATTCATTAGGTGAGAGAGAGTCTCATCTATAACAAAAATTAACGTTAGATTTTTTTAAGTTTACGAAAATGAGTAAAACATTTTTTACTCATCGGAGGGCCATGGGGTATTATTATAGAAAATCAGAAAAGCTGGCCAACTATTATCATTACAAAGATCTTGAATTTCCCAACATTATAAAGTAAGGATTAGAAATAATAATTAAGTAATGAAGGCTCAGAGATCATTTAGCTTAACAAAAGGAAAGGTGTGTGGATTTTCTAATTATTTTAAAATATCTAATCAAGTTATTTAATTTAAGACTATTTTTGTATTTTGATAGAGTCCGGTCTATCCCCTAAACTCCACTCCTGTTCCCTTTGTTTTTGTTTTTAATTAATTATGAAATTTAATTTATACCACTTGAGTAATTACTGTTGAGAAATTAGAGGGAATAAGAACTAAATTATTCCTTTATTTGAATTATAATTAATTTTATTTATTACCAATTTCCTATAGGTAAATTTTTTTAAACTCCACCCACACACAACACAAACTTAGACAAGGGCTACTTAATGACTACTTAACGAATTGGCACAGAGTAGATTTTTAGAGGCACTTTTTTTTTCTGCTTAAATCTCAACAAACTACTACAATTTGATCATCACTAATCAAAAAAACATCAGTATAGTAGTGATTGTCAGTCAGTCTGGAAGAGAAATTATTTTTAGAAAATTGCAAGGAAGGAAAATGTAGCTTCCTTGAGACCTTTTGCGATGACTAGAGTAAAAGCGAAAAATTTTTTTGATTCGTTGATTAATTCAGCGTCGGAGATAGAGAAGTGTCCCAAGAGAAATCCCAGCCATCATGACCCCAAAACCGACGAAAGAGCGAGACCAGACTTCAGAAATGGTCCAAAATTATATTATGGACGACGGAACCAATGAGAGTTGTCAGTTGGAAGTTTTGTTAGCGAAACAAAGCAATTTTGTGTAAAAACACACCAAGAGGAAGGAGAGACACGCAGAGAAAAAAAAAAGAAAACAAGAAAAAGTCTTAATAGAATTAATTAACCTGGATGCTAGCATAATTAAGTAGTTAACTACTAGTTATTGTCTCCACAAATAGTGAACTTAATTTACCGTAAAAATGATATTTCGTTGGCTTGAGTATTTTCCAAAAGAGTTTACTTTTTACCTTTGGCAGGTTGTTTCCGTGGTGGTGGTTTTGGCTCTTTCCCACTGGCTGCAGCAGTACCCTCTTCCTTTTTAATAGGCTCTTCTTTCTTAGTGGAAGTGTCCTTTTTAGTTGCTGTAGCTACAGGAGTATCCTTTTTAGTAGCTCCAGCTACAGGTGTGTCCTTTTTAGTTGCTGCAGCTGTAGTTACAGGTGCATCCTTTTTAGTTGTTGGGACTGGAACGACAGGAACAGGAGCCGACTCTTTCTTAGCTTCTTCTTCCTTTTTGACCGCTGCAGCTGCACGTTCTTCCAATAATTTCTGTTCAGCTATACGCTTTTGTTCGGCTAATTTTTTTTCCAATGCTGCTCTCTCCACTGCTAAAATCTCTTCTTCTAATTCTTCCATGGATTTTGTTAGATCAATCGGCTCAGACTCAGTGGCTGATGAACGGGAAGGTTTCAAAGGATGACAGTCACAGCAATCCCCGCAATGAGCCTGAGTTACTAATGGTTCATTAACGGGAATCATAACTTCAGATACGGGCTCAATTGTAGGCAGAATGACTGGTGGTTGAGGTTCGGTAGCTGCTGATGGAACAGAGGTAGTATCTGCAACTGGAGTTATTTCTGTAGTAATCTCAGTTGCTACTTCAACAGGAACAGTTGCATCTACAACTGCCGATGGAACAGAGGTAGTATCTGCAATTGGAGTTATTTGTGTAGTAATCTCAGTTGCTACTTCAACAGGAACAGTTGCATCTACAACGGGAGCACTTGCAGCGGTAGCATCTACAACAGGAGCAACTGTGACGGTAGCATCTACAACGGGAGTAGCTGTAACGGCAGCATCTACAACGGTAGCATCTACAACAGTTGCAGCAGCAACGGTGACATCTGGAACTGATGTCTTAGGCTCAGTTGTAGTTTCTTTTTTAGGAGTCTCAGGTTCAACTTCAACAGCAACGGTGGCAGCTGCAACTGACGCCTTGGGCTCAATTGAAGTTGGTGGTTTAGTAGTCTCAGCGGCTACTTCAACAGCAACGGTAGAATCTGCAACTGGTGCTGTTTGTTCAATTGGTGGTGGAGCCATCACTGATGGAGTCACCTCTACAGGAACGGATTCAGTCGGGGGAGGAGCCTCTTTAGCAACTACTTCTGGAGTAACCACGGCGCTCATCACTTCTGATTTGGGTATAACATCAGATTCTGGTATTACAGTAGCTACTGTCGGGAGTTCAGCCGGAGTTTCTGATGTGGAAGGCTCCTTTTCCTGAACTGCTATTAGTGGAGAAAGCTCTGTTTGTTGAATAGCTACTGGAGGAGAAGACTCTGTTTGCTGAGTAGCTATTGGAGGAGAAGTCTCTGTTTGCTGAGTAGCTATTGGAGGAGAAGACTCTGTTTGCTGAGCAGGTGTTGATGGAGAAGGCTCCTTTTGCTCACAAGCTATTATTGGTGGAGAGAGTTCTTTTAAAGGGAGTGATTCTGGTGACGTAGGTTCCTTCTGTGGTGTAGCTTTTGATGGTGAAGTTTCCTTACTTGGGACCATTTTAGGTGGTGATGGTTCTTTCTGCTTATCTAAATCTATAATTAAAAAAATATATATCAATTTACGTAACTTTGCTTACAAGTATGCTCGAACATACCAGCCTTTGCCATACTTTCGTGAATCTTTTTCAAAATATTATCGAAAGAATCCTTTCCCAAATAGTCTATGTGACCTTGCTCCCAGGCATGTTTTCTCATAATACTCTCTTGTTCCAACTGTTCATCCGATTTAGTTCCTTCCAATGACATTTGAGCAAACGCACCAGCCAGTCCTTTCTGTACACAAAATATTACTCAAATTTAGTTTCTCTACATTTATCAAAAGAAATTGAAATTACAAATTTTGACATTAAGCTGGTTAAAAAGGATTAGTTGAGCATATTCCCGAAGACAAAGTAAGCAAAAACCAATCGAAATCAACTACAATTCACACAAAATAATATTCGTTAAGAGTAAATTTAGGATAGTTAGAATGTGAGTGTATTGCCCTAAAACCCCGTAGAATGAAGCAGTGGTAGGAAGCAAACTACACCGGGTCAATTTAATTATATGCTACTTAATTTCTTTGACACTCTTGACCCATTCGTTCGAGTGAGTGAAACTTACTGTCTCATCAGTAGTCTCATTAGGAGGATCCTCAGCGAGGGATTTAAGGCTACCAATAGTTCTTGAGAATGCTTCATTTTCATTAGTCTGGCTCAGGCTAATAGGAAGAGCAGAAATTGGGATTTGGGGAATACAAGGTTCGGATGATGAACTACTACTAGGAGTAAGGTGAACAAAACTTTTGGATTGTTCTTCAGGAGAATTTTGCTGAAATGGAATTGAGTACGAATACTGCTCATGAACAGGTTGTTGATGCTGAATTTGGGGAATGGACATGTGTTGTTGTTTGAGTGTGGATTCTGTGAGGGTTTGAGGGGTTTGTGTATGAACACTACCCTGATTGGTCGAATAAGTCTGAGGATGAGCCGGAGGAGGATTGTAAGTGGGAGTGGGTGGAGTGAAAATGTAATTTGGGTTGGAATAAGTCTGAGGAGGAGGAGGAGGAGGAGTAGAAGTAGGAGGAGGAGTAGAAGTAGTAGGAGGAGGAGGAGGAGTACCTTGAGGGGGATAATAGCTGTAAGTGGATGGAGTATAAATATATTGTGGTGTATGTCGCCGAATGGCAACATTTAGATTATCGAGGTCAACATAATCGTCAGGATAGGCTTCAGGTTGTATGAAGGAGGCAGGGTAGGGATCCACTAATTGAGTACTTAAAATTTCAACCTGTTCCATGACTGTTGCGTTTGGTTCTTGATAGCCCTGATGAATCCAAATTTGATCAAAAAAATAGCCACAACCAATTAGAAAAATAATTATTAGAAGTTAGAGCATCAACGAAACTACAGTTAAATGACTACACGCTACCTATAAAATGAAACCATAGGTCTAAATTTTGTTTATGACAAATTACCATATCTGGGAGGAGCTTGTGATGAACTTCAGTACGGAAGATATCCCACCATGCTTGAAGAAGTCCTTGGAGATGTTCTTCACCAGGACTTGGTCGAACTTGACCGGTCGTTGTATCCAGGAATTGAAGCCATGGTTTATTCGGACCAATGAAATGAACAATTTTTACTTTTTGAGCGAACCTTTCAAAAAATTAACAGTAAAACAGATGAAATTTGATAAAAANGAAATGAACAATTTTTACTTTTTGAGCGAACCTTTCAAAAAATTAACAGTAAAACAGATGAAATTTGATAAAAATTTTTTTTTTAAATGTAAGAATTAGAAGGGTAACATACGCTCTGTAAGCAGGTATGTAGCTGTAAACTNGAAATGAACAATTTTTACTTTTTGAGCGAACCTTTCAAAAAATTAACAGTAAAACAGATGAAATTTGATAAAAAATTTTTTTTTTAAATGTAAGAATTAGAAGGGTAACATACGCTCTGTAAGCAGGTATGTAGCTGTAAACTNAAAAAATTTTTTTTTTAAATGTAAGAATTAGAAGGGTAACATACGCTCTGTAAGCAGGTATGTAGCTGTAAACTGCTGAGGCGACCATGTTGTAAATAAATGGTAGATGACGACCAATATCAGAAGTTGACCAATCGTTAAAGAAACTATTCAAAAGTCCTTGATCTCCACCATCAAAAGATCCAATTTCAACAGCAAATCTCAGTAGTCGATCAAATGTTTCCTGAGACGGACGATACACAAAAACACCCGAATTGAAACAATCTGGCCATCCAGAGTCTGGAGCTGCCGAAAATTCATCACGATCAAATAATTCGTCACAATTTTGAATGATCTAGAAAAAAAAAGAAAAACTAATAAAAATTCTTTGATTATGGATTATTTATTATTCATGATCCTCTTGTCACTAACCAATGTATCTGCATCCAAAAAGACACATTTGGTATACTGTGTTAGTTTCCAACAATGCAATTTTGTAAACGTAATTCCAAGCTCAGGACGAGTAAGAATAGCTAAATTTGCTGCATCTTCTGAATCCATAACGTTAACTTCTTTCACTAAATTGAAGACAGACTCGAGTGTAGTTCTCATCGATGGTGACACACCAGGAGTCACCATCACAACCAATTGACGACTTGTCCCAACACGCCGTAANGTAGTTCTCATCGATGGTGACACACCAGGAGTCACCATCACAACCAATTGACGACTTGTCCCAACACGCCGTAAGGAAGTCCCCAATACCAAAGCACCAAGACTGAAAATATAAAAAACAAAAACAAATCTTATCATAATCCTCCAAAATGTCGTTGGTCGTACAACTAAAATGTCACTAACCAATAGGAGTCGTTCGTCGCCAATGTTACCCATGCTTCTATATAAAACAAAACAATNGTAGTTCTCATCGATGGTGACACACCAGGAGTCACCATCACAACCAATTGACGACTTGTCCCAACACGCCGTAACGAAGTCCCCAATACCAAAGCACCAAGACTGAAAATATAAAAAACAAAAACAAATCTTATCATAATCCTCCAAAATGTCGTTGGTCGTACACTAAAATGTCACTAACCAATAGGAGTCGTTCGTCGCCAATGTTACCCATGCTTCTATATAAAACAAAACAATNCACTAAAATGTCACTAACCAATAGGAGTCGTTCGTCGCCAATGTTACCCATGCTTCTATATAAAACAAAACAATAAAATTCATTTCATTAGAAATTATTATTCTTGGTTCCGAATATTCTAAATAGTAATAATAATTTCGAATCCCTATCCCTACCACAAGTAATAAGCTCATGAAAGACTGAAAAAAAATCCAAAAATAAATTTTACAGAACTGAATGACGTGGTTTAGTTGGTCTTTGGACTAGGAATTCGGATTCGAAGGAGTTAGATACTAATTTTAGATTCCGGAGAGGAAATGCAAGCCAAAAATATCTATACTCCAGCACATTTCATCAACAAAGAGCCCAACCCAACCCATTATTTTACTTTAAACAGACATCTTAAAATCCCTTTTTCCCATTAGGAACAACTTCAAAGTACGTATCAATATTAAAATACGCAGAACACCAGATACATCGAAATCTTGATTCTCATTGGTTGGGCTAGGCTCTGACATTCTCCAATACCAATCTTATGTTAAGATTGGGGAATGCAACGCAACAAAAATGTACTAACAGAAAAAAAAAGTTTCAAGTTTTACGAATAATTATAATTTACACCCAAAGGTTATTAGCTTGTAGTTGGAAACAGGTTTCGATACAATTTACGTTCGTACATGTAAGAATTACAAAAAAAAAAGAGTTCACTGCACCTGATTCAGCCATGATGATTATTCGAATAGATTAAGGACCTCCCTTGACCCTAGATGACCTAATATTTCCTTAATTTAATATCGGTAAGAGTATAAATAGATTAAATTCAGATACAGCACATGGTATTTGATACTTTGTATAAATTCTATCCGTTGTCTCAGAAGTCCAACTCCCGAATGCCGAGGTGACTGACTATTACCTAAGATCCAGAAAACAAGACCCTAGTTTTTTTTTGCCTTATTTCTCGAAATCTTTGAAAAAAAGAGTCTGTAGTATAGAGTCTGTGTATCTTACCCCCTACTTAATCCTTGAAGTTCTAGATACAGTTTGGTGAAAATTTATGGCCGCGCTTTATTTTTGTTGAAAAAATGGAGTTTTTAACAATTTGTTTATGTTTAAATCACTTAAACAGGGTATCATATCATGTACAATGGCAAAAATATTCAATTTTAAACATAAACTCTCTTATTTGATTGAGTTAACGCGTATAATGAATTTTGTGGTGGAAGAAAGTTGGTGAAAAATTATGGCCGCACCTCGCCCTTACACCTTATAAAATCGTTATTTTCGTCAATTGACCAATTTTTTTTTACTCAATTTCGACTATTTATGATCTAAATATATGTTTACATTAAAATTTGGCAATATTCGCAGAATTATTATCAGAAAATTTACCAAAACTACAACATGCCGGTAGGGAAGTGTTTATCGTCATATGAGAAAGGAATAAACTGAATCCAATATTCATAAGTGGATAGTTTATACGCTAAATTGGGAACAAAAGTGAAAGATCATGAAAGAAAATAATAATAAGTTTCAGACAAAATCAGGCAGAACCTGAACCTAAATATGTCACAGTGGACAGTTAGAAATGTATTTGCCTCATACAACGTTAAATACCCGAGAACCTCAAGAAACCACTAACATAACACAACACAACAGAATTGGGCGGCTACATTTGGTGAAAGTTAGGATTAGAATAATTATTTTAAGAATGGAAATACTNCAACACAACAGAATTGGGCGGCTACATTTGGTGAAAGTTAGGATTAGAATAATTATTTTAAGAATGGAAATACTAGATTGACGAATTAATGTCTAATTTAGATGCTCTAACCATCTAAATTAAATATTATTTTCCTTAAATAATGNCAACACAACAGAATTGGGCGGCTACATTTGGTGAAAGTTAGGATTAGAATAATTATTTTAAGAATGGAAATACTGAATCTAGATTGACGAATTAATGTCTAATTTAGATGCTCTAACCATCTAAATTAAATATTATTTTCCTTAAATAATGAGCTATTTATGTTGGAGAAAGTTTTCTTCGCTCCTCGTTTCTTATTCCTAGGCGGCGTTACTTTGATTTTTATCTAATTTTGTTGCCAATTTGGCGTATTGACTATCCAGTTATTAAGAGTGGATTTATTCCTTTCTCATATGACGATAAAACGATTTAAACTTAAATGGTTAAAGACTCCATTTTTCAACAAAAATAAAGCGCGGCCATAAAATTTCTCCAAACTGTAGTAACCTAGAAGGCAGTTGGGTTGTTAGTCTACAACATCCCAATTCCTGTTACTAAAACTGAAGCAAAGAATCAATTACTCCAGACAGAAAGGACTAAATATAAAAAAAAACCATGAGGAAAGTGTTACCAGACGAATCAAATTAATTCAATCAGGCGTTATCTCAGTTAAAATAGTAATGTTAATTTACAGTCAGTTGTAATAAAGTAACCAACCACAAATTAACTTTACCATTTAGACCAACCCTGACCTCTGATGACATTGACCCAAAGCACCAGAGTCCTAAATTCATTACTTCTGGAATATGAATTTATTATTATTATTATTATTAGTTTTTCTTTTATAACCATGTTAGGTATCTCTTACACTCGCAGGGCATTTGAGGAAAAATTCATATGAAAATCAAATTTACAAATTAACTCAAAAAAAAAAAAAGCTGAAGGAAAATGTAGACAAGGTAAATTGTCTACATGGAAATACTTACTGGATAGATTGCTCAACTAATTAAGGATGCTACAGTAATATTATTATTAAAATATGGTCGGATTCGTACTTTCAGAAATCATCACTTTTTTTTTTAGTGCGAAGGTCTTCACAAAATATTCTTATGAGAAAGGTACAACACTGGGTCAGGAGGAATCCGTTGTTGGCAGATATGAGGCGATGAGAGAGAGAAAAAAAATTACCCTACTTAAGGGTACATTAAGTCCTGTTTTACAATTTCGTAAACCATACGATCACGATAGTAGTTCATATCCTTTTGTTTGAATGTTAGTGCGACATCTCGAGACAAATATTCTGCAAACTTACAAGAGAATACACCACAGTCACTACCGTTCTCTTGTGTTGGGATACCCTTCTCTAGCGACAGTATCCATTCGGATCTGATCAATGGAGATTTCTTTCGTTCTTGATGTTCACTCGACAGGTAGGACATGAGAGCCTTGGAATAAAAATCAATCAATCAATTGTTAACATTTCAAGAGATGTATTAAAAATAAATATATATATATTTACATCCAAGCACCGACTCTGGTTCCCAAGAAGAGAGTCGTAGAATTTTATTGTTTTGTGTCGCAAATCAGCTACAGCAAGACACCAATGAATACCCAGATGAATTGGAAAGATTATCAGTTCTACGGAAAAAATGTCCACCTAAAAAGAATGACTTTTGTTACTTTAATGAACTTGTGCCTAACTTTCTTTTTTGGCAAAAGCAGCGAAATTATAACAAGTAATTTTTTTTCCAAGGAATTTTGATAGCATTGGAGATTGGATCAGGGACATTTTTTTTTAAATTTAAAATTAGATTTACTTTTCTTGTCCAACGTTTCAGAATGCTTGAGTAGCCTTCCTTTAGAAATTTTGGATAGAAAAATGTGGTGAAGACGTGAACTCGTGGATATTGTGTTTCGGATTTGCTCCGTAAGGCAATCATGTCCATATAGGTATTAATTATCTAAAAAAGTAACACATATTATGATTAGTTTAAACCACTAACTGTTAGTTGATCATAATTACATTATCATTCAGCCATTGGCATGGAGCGAGTGTTTTGAGGTCTCCTTTTGTAATGGGGATGTTGTTGAAAGACGTAACTACAACTTCAGCCTCACGCCCACGAATCTATCAAACAAAACAGTTCAATTTTTCAGCAGTAAAGAAAGTAACAGTGAATATCATTGTTGCTTTACAGAAGTTTCTATAATTCCTCGCATTGTGGACGTGATTGGTGGAAGTAATGGTTCTTCAGGTTCAAGCACAATGATGTCAGTGATAGTAAGGTTATTTCGAATTCGAGACTCGATGTCATTGGGTAGAGTGGACCGATTCTTAAGCACTGCTAATTTCTTAGTTTCATAGTCAATTATATCCTCTCGGCTCTTCCTGTCTCCCCAAAACTTATCCTGACTATAAACATAGCTTTTTAGTTTAGTGGGAAAAAAAATGTCTTCATAATATGAGGGCTTGAGCGCAAAAACCTGGTATCAGAATTCAATATTTTTTGATTGTTTGTAATCAAACTAATCAACAAGCTGCAAACAACATTTCAAAAAATTCGTGATTCTGCGACATTGTAATCCAATGGTTTAAAAAAAATTTTACAGTAAATTTTGACCTTTAAAACGAAATAGCAACACTATTCTTGTTATGTACCTAACTCACAACGCTTCATTTTCAAAATCCAGCATTCAAATTTTGAATTTCAGAAAAAACTGACTCATACGCTTATTACCAAAGTAAGCGACACCTTCTGATCAAGGCTCATGGAGACCGATTGTTTGAAAGCTTCGCTTTATAGGATCTGCTTATTTTCATGTTTGCCATGGGAGCTTTTTGATAGAAGTTTTGGGACCGTTGTTGTATGTTGAAATTTTGCATTGAATTTTCACGGCTAAACTTACTTATTTTTTAAAAGTTATGGCTCTCAACTTGATTCTTTATTTTATGAAATTTATTTTTTTTTTCAGTTTTTTCAGCTCAATATTTTCAACAGTTTACATAATCTATCGGTATGACATCGTTCTAACATCTGTCCCTGTGCAATAAACATTAAAACAAATAACTATTTTGGTTCATTAGAAAACGTTTGGAGTCTGCTGCTGACCTAAACAAACCATCTCAAAATACACCTACTCATAAATAATATATTACATGTTTTATAATTATCAAAAAAAAATTAATTAATTGCATCTAAAATTTATAATTAATTCACGCGTTCTCTGACGACCAATGTAGTCTTTTGCTTGGAAATATAGCGTGCAGACTTCATAATTTTTATGATTTATGTCACATTTCATAAAAGAACCAAACATATCGATCCACAATCGCTTCAACTTATCATTGTGGAAAATCCATGAATGGATGTAAAATGATTTGCACGAGAATTGAAACAACCTTTGGTTCCTACTGAGCGTGAGTGTAAACTAAGACTTGGATATTGTGATTAGGTAAACTGCTAAAAATATTGAAGAACTTAAAAACGGGTAATATAATGTGCCACGATAAAGAAACAAGTTAGGAGTCATATTCATAATTTTTCAAAAATTAAGTTTAGTCGTAAAAAATCATTGCAAAAGTTAAAAAAAACTCGCATGCCAAACACCAAAATGAGCAGATCCCATAAAGCGCAGCTTTCAAACAAACGGTCTTCATAGACCCTGCTTCTGATTACATTAAAATTTATTGTAGAATGTAATCATGTTGTCTCCTAAAGTTTAAATTTTAAACTTTAGGAGACAACAAGAAATACGTAAGCTGGAATTCAGTTTTTCTACAGCATCTAACCTTTCGATGAGAATGATTTTCGTAATCATACGAATATGTTAACCAAGCAAATAGTTGAATGCTTTTACGCTCAACCCCTCATATAATGATACGACATACAATGAATTTTCCTTACCTGTTCTCCAACCATGATTTCTGACGGTAAATGGAATTTCTGATCTCGAGTTCAAGAGAATTTGATCGATAAGGTTTATATTTAGGTGAAACAATATTTTCAGCAATAATTTGGAGATCGTCGTCGTCGTCATTGGTAGTATCTATGTTGGCTAACTTCGAATGTGCTTGACTAGTGGCAATGCTTTTAGATGAAGAAGTTAGTTCAAATGGAGAATATGGACCTGATGCTCCTGTTCCAAAGACCATCCGCCTTCTCATAGTTGGTGTAAAATCAAAGATTTTTGGTTTTGGTTCAATAACTTGCACCTCTTCCTCTTCATCTTCTTCAAGAGAAATCATTTCCGGTTTCTGCAATGGGGCAGAGAATGTCTTATTCCTATATGTATTTGTTGAGAAAAGTGATACTTGATAGCTCGATGTTGGTTTTGTCGAGATTGGGCGAAATGGTCCAGATATTTGTTTCGAAGTGTCAATGGAAACTACTTTAGGAGCTTCCGATTTTCGTTGCGCAGGTGTAAAGTGTTTTGAGGTTCGTATCCTCGTTGCGGTAGGCTTATTAGTGGGAACTGGACTTAGAGGATAGCCGTCAGAAAAACTGTCCCACTCATTGAACATATCTCGTACTCTCTTATGGTCTGCATGACTTTGATTCAAATGAATTTCCTTTGTGAGCTGATGAGGATTAAACCGATTGCCAGGATTTTCAGTCCAAATTAACCTATTGTGAATTTAATTGAATCGATTATTATAACTGAATCCAGGTTTGTCAAAAAATTATTTATCTTGCCCTTTTCCAGTGTACAGATTAGAAAGTTGAGAGCTACTAGCCGGGATACTATTTTTTGATGTAGAATTTCCATTAGACATTTTAGCTCCATTTCTCTTCTTTTCCTGAGACATGAGACTAATCAATCGCATGTACTTTGGGGCGGTTTCGTGCTCTTCTTCGGTAACACAACTCCTAAAAGCCATGTCATTATCCTGATTAGTTATTACTACAATATTTAATAAGTTGACAAGTAGAGTTTACAAGATGCGGTATAACTTACGTATAATAGAAATCAGATTCTGCCTTCCGTTTTCTGCTACTAATTCCACCAATACTACAAAGACCGTTGTTATTGTAACGGTGTTGCTGACCGTTTTGGACTGGTCGTGTCTTCGATTCCTCCTTACGTTTCCCAGCTACTAAGTCCCACAGAGAACGTATGTTTCCTACAAACGTTGTCAGTACATTCACACTCATACCTTTGCAGTCAATGGTTAAAAACAAACAAGTTGAAGTCCTGTGCTTCTGCAGTAACCAATACCACCTCACCACCAAAAATTCAATTATCCGTACATTAATTTTGCGTTGAATAATAATAATTATTGTTGTTCCCCACTTTCCAATTATGAGCTACAATAAAAAAACAGACATTTTCAAATTTTTAGTGAGTATAAAACCCGGAAGTAGTCAACAGTACTGACTAAAATAAATTACAATAATTTTTAAACTGTTTTTAAATTTAAAAACAGAAACAACTAACCAGAGTCAAGATACCCGATCTCGAACCGCAGCACCGACCACGAAAAAACACGACACAGCCCAGACAGCAGTGCAGGTCGCTTATAAAACATAGCATTTCGCTGACCAATTTCAACTATACTGAATTGTTAGGTTTTGGTCAAGTACCGGCCTCGGCAATTACACGATGCAAATGCCTAACCTAAGCTAAGAAACTAAACCTAACACACAACCTAAATTTAAGCTAATCTAACAACCTATACCTAAACCTAAACTAACCTAACAATCTGAAGCTAACCTAGCAATGTGCTGTAGTAATGGACTGTTGTAGCTACAATCCATTACTACAGCACATTGTCAGGTTAGGTTAGATTTAGGTTGTTCGGTTAGGTTTATGTTGTTAGATTAGGTCTAGGTTGTTAGATTAGATATGCGTTATTAGATTATGTTTAAGTTGTTACATTAAGTTTAGGTTGTTAGATTAGGTTTAGGCTGGTAATATCAGGTTTAGATTGTTAGGGTTAGGTGTTTGAATCGGATAATTACCGAGACTGTAACTTGTCCAAAACCTAACTCTCAGTATTGTTGAATTTGGTCAAATATAGATTTATAAGCGAACTGCACTGCTGTCTGGGCTGTGTCGTGTTTTTCTCGGTTGGAGATCGGGTATGTTGACAATNCAGTATTGTTGAATTTGGTCAGATAAATATTTATAAGCGAACTGCACTGCTGTCTGGGCTGTGTCGTGTTTTTCTCGGTTGGAGATCGGGTATGTTGACAATGGTGAAATAACTTGGATTTATAAAAAATCAAGGGCATCTGATTGAGTGGGAGTCCAAATAAGTCGCTTTAAAATTTGAATTTCGTTCTTTACTCAAGATCCTCCAATCCCAGAAAACTGCGAATGATAGAATTTTTTTAGGACTGAAAATTGAGAACAGTGAACAGATTATTATTTACAAATCTTCGAACATTTGTTCAAAATTTTGAATACGTTAATTCAAAACTCACGCCATACTAAAAAATGGCGGATGATTTAATTTAAATTGTCTTCAGTTGCCTAACCTGATTGTCAATTAATTTTAATTAATTAATTAGGTTACATTCATGTATTAAATTAAAGTAAATAACTAAATAATCATAGGAGAAGTTACTCTTATTAGTAAGAAGTAAAACTTATTAGTTTCCTTTGTTTTGTTACATAACTTTACATTTATTACGAAAAAGGTTTATTTTAGGTTCCATAAGTTGAACCTGATTGAAGTTGAGCCAAAAATCTCCTAAGTTAAATATTTAGGCTTATTTAACAGAGAATAATTAATAATTATCAATATAAATCTAAGCAGGGTGATTTTAGGTTGTTTGTTGTCGCTTCGCTTTATAAAGCAAAGCGAAAATTTGAAATTATTTTTGAAAAACAGATCCCTAGAGAATCTTAATAAAAAATTAGTTTGAAATTTATAATAATCAGGATCATTTTAGATTGTTTGTTTTCGCTTCGAGAAAAGCGAAGCGGCAAAAATCTAAATTAACCCTGATTATAATAATCAGGGTCAATTACATGGAGACCGATTGTTGTTGAAGCGTCGACTACCGACCTCCATGGAATTTGAAACCTTACCGTTTAAACGGTAAAGTTTGAACAATAATGAACAACAAACGCGTTTGTTTTGTTGTTCATTGTTGAGACAACAGATAGTCTTGCGCATGCGCATGCCTACTTGTTCTTTCTGTTTATTATCTAACTCAAGGTTGTTAGGTTGTTAGGGTTAGGTTAATTCCTCATAGCAACCTTGATCTGACTGAAGTCATTCTGGACGATTTTTTTTTCGTTTTCTCGTTTCTTTTGTCAGTCTTGAGACCTATTGTTGTTGAAGCGTGGATAACCAATCTCCATGGAATTTGAAACCTTACCGTTTGTTGTTGTTCATTGTTAAGACGACAGGCAGTCATGCGCATGCCTACTTGTCCTTTCTGTTTATTATTTAACTCAAGGCACTCGAGACGATTTTGTTCTTTGTTTTCTCGTTTTTCTTGTCAGTCTTGAAATATCTCTCGAAGAGTGAACACGCAATTATAATTCGCTCCTCCATTTACAAAAGAAAATATTTATTTTAATTTCTTTCACAACTTTTGTGATTTCTAATTCACTTGAATAATGTCAGACGATGAAGGTACACCGCCTTCATCTGATGGAGAACCGGAAGAAGTACCTTCTCCACTAGATGGAGAAACAGAAAGAGCACGTCTTGAAGATGTCGTCGTTGATGAAGTAACGGATGACATGGACGTCAGTAATGATGATGTGGAAATGAACGCCATGTTAACAGACGAAACTGATGAATCTCCAATATTCGAAGAAAAATCTAAACATCTATCATTTGAAGAAGATGATGATGACGCAGTCGCCGCCGAAGAAGTAGGACCTCATACTGTTCGGCGTAGGAAGAAAAAGAAACGAGTGAGCAGTTCAGAAGGCGGGGAAGAGGAGGGAGAAGATGAAGAAAAGGATAGAGACAAAGGCGACGATGAAGTTGTTACTTAATTGTTTAATTGGAAACTTATTTGGTATTATGATAAAGTGGTGATTAAATAAAGTGTTTTTATTAATTTTAGTTGGTCGATGAAGAAGGGGGAGAAGTACGAGGGGAAGGAGAAGATCATCCGAAGAAACCTCAAGGTAACCATTTTTATGTTTCTGAAAACATTGAACAATTGAATGAAACGATTATGCTGATGTTGCTCTTGGATGTTGACCCCATCTCAAAACAAAACGAAAGTGTTGTTCACCTTCTTAACCATTAGTGAGGTCGAGATCACTCAAATCTATGATGGGGTCAACGCCCTTCCTGTACAATGTAAACTTAATAAACCTCTGTTTACCTGTTGAGTTGCTGTTTGTAGATGCCATAAAGAAGAAGAAACCCAAACACTCCATTTCTGTTCATCTCCAGGCAGAAGTTAATAAGCAGCGGCTGATTGCAGCGAAGCAGGCGCGTGAGGATCGTCGGCGAAAACTTGAAATGCAGCATCATTATCTGATTGAACAAGTTGCTGCTCATATTGATCTCAAACCAAAAGAGGTCGAGGAGTTCATAGTTGATTCTCAGCATTACATTGAGCTCTTAGACAAATTCTTTGATAAAAAAGGATCTAAATGTATAATTTTCGTTTATCAAGAATCCGATCCTCCTGCTCCAGGTATGAAAATAGGAAATTAAGAATTTCTAGATTAAAATAAAAATGTAGATCACTCACGTTTCCTGAATTACGTAATCTGATAAGTATAAATTTTGTTTAGAATCTGGACGTCCTGTACAGTCAACTAAGAATCGGATGATGCGAGTTTTAGTGTCAGATGGGTCGGACATCGGACTCAAAGGGAAAGTTTTGTACTTTCTCCGTCCACAAAATGAAACCAAAGTCACCATCAAGACCATACATGACGATACTTACTTTGGAGTCCTAGACATCTCTGACCCAGAGGAACCTGGTGTTATATTGGATGCAATTGTCTACAATTTAAACACACTACTCATTCCGTACCTCCAAGCCAATACCAATTGGCTCTCTATCACAGACCCTGAGCTAGCAGAAAGTATCCGACACAAATTCTTAACATCAATTACTCACTACTCTCAATTCCTTTTTGGTAAAAAACAAACAAACCCATTTCAATTACTTAACTAATTGTTAAATTGTATTCTTGTTTCAGATTCTAAAAATGATATTGCGAGTCGACTGGATCTGTCAAAAATCGCAGATATGACAGAACTCCTGGAGAAACATCTCAATAATCCAGAAAAAGTATTGGAATCAGCAAGAAACCCTGAAGTCGTGTCCAAAGTGGAACACATTGTCATCCTTTGGTGTAAAAACATTGAACGAGTTCTGGCTCTTTCTAAACTTATGCGTAAGGATACTGATTCAATGGGACCTAATGCAGAGCTTGCTTATTGGCGAAATTTGCATGCCAAACTCAGTTTCATCATTGAGCAAAACGATGAATGGCAATACATCCATTTTATTCAATTGCTTATTCACTCCAAATCAAAGGTTCTTCGGGTAAGTTTCAGCTTACAAACTTTCTTTAATAATGAAAATTAAAGCAAATTCACTGGGTTTTTATTTTTAGCGGTGGAGGGACGTGGACGCACGAGTCATCGATGATTACCATGAAAGCAAAGACAATGTCCGCTATATGTATGCTCTTTCTAAGTTTGTGGAACCATTGTACCAACAGGATCCGTATGGGATGGTTCCATACATCGAGAGGTTAGCTAGGTTTAGTAACGAATAACGAATATTACCTAATTTATTTTATGTAAACTGTTAGTATGATATACACCATCCAAACCATCCACACTACATCACGTTACTACAACAGTTGTGAGAAACTCACAGCTCTTCTTGTCAAAGTAATTGCTCACAATTAAAAAAGAAATTTTTTTGTTTTGTCACCTACTTTGACTTTCTCATAAATTATTTCCTATGTATGTTACAGATTAGTAACCAAATGGTGTATGCTTGTCGTCGGTATTTGACTAAGGATGGCACAGAAACGATTTGGAATCAAGAGAAACGAACGATGATCGAAAAGTTGAAGGTGTGTTTGTAATAATGTATTGATACAAACTGTATTCTTATTTCCATGTTGTATTTTCTATTAGAAATGTCTTGAATTGTATGCAACGTATCGTGGATGCTATGAAACCACCAAAACTAAACTTATGGAAAATCCGGAACAGAAGCAGTTTAATTTTTCTGTCAATCACATTTTTGGGCGGTACGACGTATTCTGTGAACGCCTTCGGAAGGTTGAACAATCATCAGTTTGAAATCTTTTGTATAAAATTGAAATTGTAATTGAAATTTCTTTTTTTTATTACTTTTAGATCATCACACTCCTCGAAATATTTGACATGTATAAATTCGTCCATGAATCTCACATTGACGGCATAGATGTAATTTCGGCTCGCCTAACGGCTGTTTTCAAAAATATTTTGAAGAAGTCCTACGATCCATTGGAATTTCGAGAACCGGATTTTGATAGGGATTTTATCAGTATCCGTTCCTCGTTGGATGAAATACAAAAGGGTTTAGAGGCTTTTATGGACAAGTCTATTGAAAACTGTTCAACTCCAATGCATTGTTTGGAACTTCTGGAGAGGTTTGCCAAGTTGAGGAATCGATGTCTCAATATTGAAGATAAACAGTGGTACGCCTTCCAATTTTATCTCAACGAGATAAATATGCTAAAAGGTGTGTACGAAGCAGAAAAGAATGACACTCCCATCCCACGCGGTTATCCACCTTTCGCAGGGAAAATTGCCTGGTCTCGTCATCTGTTCAAGTAAACTTTTTATTCATTATGTTTTTGTCGGTTTGTTATGTCTGATATTCTCATTCAAATTTTTGAATTACATTTTAGGCGATTGGAGCGACCTATGCTTTACTTCTTGGAGAAAACGAGTATCCTTGATCGAGAAGACGCTCGACCAATCATTCAAGCATATAACAGCGTAGCAAAAAAATTAGTATACTTTGAAATAGTCTTCCATGATGCTTGGGTGAAGCAGACATCATCAATTTTCGATAGCCTTGAGGCCCCACTTCTAACAATCCGTGGAACAATTAAACAAGAGATGGTACTTAACTTCGATCCTTTCTTTCGACAAATTATTGATGAGACAGAAATTATCCGGAAACTGGATTTGGATATTCCCGACGTCGCCCAAATAGTTTATTATCGGCAAGACCAAATTTTTGGTACTTATGAGAAGATAAAAGATCTTCTAGAGAGGTTCAATAACGTCAAATCTAAAATTCCGAACGATTTGATGGCTCTTATTCGTGCTTTGGTGAAACGAGTTGAGAAATCCTTTATGCCTGGTGTCACGAATATCAACTGGACGTCTTTCAAATGTGACGAGGTATACACATTTATATTTTAATTTATGATAAACCTAATGAACAAATTTCATTTATATTACATTTTATAGTATTTTGAATACATTGCCATTCATCTTGACGAGTTGGATTCGATTGTAGACAAAGTCGAAGATATTCTAACCGTCCGAGTCAACCGATGCCTCTACGAAATCTGTCACACTCTCATGCTCGACCTCCCCGATGATAAGCCCATGATTGTTCAAGAGTATTTGGAAAATATTCACCAATATGGACAGATTGTGGCGAAAGACTTAGAATACAAATCTCGTCACTGTGAGGCAGCAGTCATTGAACTCATCAACACTCTAGTTGCCACGAATGAATTAAACGTCCCTGACCAAGTCCTCTATTCTTGGATGAATCCGATTCTCTTCACGAAATCTGAGAAAGGTGATAATTTTCTTAGTTATGAATCACTCAAAATGAATTGTTGAGTTTTAATATTGTTTGTAGAGTCCTCGTCGAAATTGTCCGTAGTAAAATCATCGAAGAAGAAACAATCAACGTCAATCAAGAAAGCAGAAAATCAAATGATACTAGACTTGATCAATGAGCTGAGTCCAACTGTTCGTGAGGAAGTGAGCCATCTCCATGAGGAGTGTCGTCACGTCTTTATGTTCTACAGTCAGAAGTGTATCGAAGCACTTCAAAAAACTACTCGGACCAGCTTGGACATGTTGCGCCGACGTACTGAGGAACCGCAACACAACAAACGAAACACTGGCAAGGTTGAGAATAGAATTCCACTTTTCAATTCAGATCTTATTTTGACAATCCCGACGGTTTCACTCAAACCTCCAATTGAAGAAAGTCAAAAGGTAGATCATTGATCTCATGTAAATCTTGACTAGTTTTCGAAATAAAGTCTTTTTTTTTTTCGTTTGGCTTAGGTATTGACGAAGAGTGTGTCGATCCTCGTTGAATCCCTAAAACAGGTGGTAATCTGGGGTCAGAATCGACGAACGTCGTTTGACGCTACTACAGAAGAATCATACTTTAAGAACGCGCTGAGAGATTCACCTTCGGTAGATATGAAGCCATACGAACGACTTCAGGGCCAAGAAGCATATGGTGAGAATTATTACGCAATTGAACTTATTAAGAATTAAATAATTTTATTTTGAATTTTCAGTTAAAGCCTCATACCAAGTAATAAATTTAAATTCTAAGTTGAAAAACTGCTACAAGCCAGTCATGGACTACAAAGATATCAGCAAGATGGTTGTGATTATGGCATCCGTGGTGACCCAGGTAATCTCAATCTTTGTGAATCAAAATTTCAGAAACAAATTAAAAAATTAATAATAGTCTTGCTATCCGTCGTATTACATTAAAATTACCTGAAACGTTTATAATTTTATAATTTTTTCGTTATTTTTCAAACCCGATTCATTCACCAATCAAATCTGATCCATTCGTCGTAAAAGGCAAAGCCCAAAATCCACGCCATGATCCAGAAGTATATGCAATATAGTTATCTTTGGAGGAATGATCGTGAAGAGGAAATCAAGCAATTTATTTCTGATTCGCCTGCCATCACTGAAGTACAGGCGGTGATGAGAAAGTACAATGACCTAATTGATGAGATAGATGAAATTGTGCGGAGTCATAGGTAAGGGAATCATCATCGTCGAAGCAATTTTTCCTTTGATAGCTCGAAATTTTATTTCCGCTTCCATTACTTAAAGAATTGGACCACTTGAAATTTCTACACGCGAGTTGAAACTAGGGCTGACGGTGGAAGTCAAAACCTGGAAGCATATTCTATGCAGACTCCTTGCAGAAGACTACAAGGTTAAGACAATGGATGTTGCTAAATTTATTGAAGATATCACCAAAGACTTGGGAATTGAAATTAAGGATTTGGCGGACATCAAATTTGCAATGGATGCTTTAGGTAATCACATCTAAAACTTGCTACGTTTACAAATTCTAAAACATTCTTTCTGAAATGTATTAATTTTCTTTAGCAAAAGTACGTGAGCGCTTTGTGGACGACGAAGCCCTTTTGACGCCGATTGAAGAATGTTACGCTTTTCTTTCTTCACAAGGGTACAAAGTTCCTGAAGAAGATTTAAATCGAGCAGATACACTACGCTACAATTTCAACATTCTCCAAGAGAGAACACTTGTAGTTCAAGATAAAATTTGTTCTCTCGAGGATGAGAATCGGAGGAAGTTAGTCGAAGCTATATCTCGCTTCCAAACCGATCTTAAGAAACACTTAGAAAAGTACAAAGAACGAGGACCCATGCTGGATGGACTTACACCACAAGATGCATCGGATCGTAAGGAGGAAAACTTGATTTATCGCTTACGTTGAATTTTTTTTTACAGTTTTATTTTTGAACTTATAGGTTTAATGATGTTCCAAGATGAGTTCGACTCTCTCTGGGAAAGGTACATACTCTGCAACGACGGAGAAAAGATTTTCGGTTTCTTTCCGAAGGAATATCCTGAATTGATCAAACATCAGAAGGAACTTGCACTTCTTCAGAAGCTCTATGGTCTCTACAACGACGTCATGCGTTCTATTGACGGATATAGTGAGATCAAATGGAGCGAACTGGATATTCAAAAAATCATGGGAGAGTTGGTAGAATTTCAAACCAGATGTCGCCGTCTACCAAAAGCACTCAAAGATTGGCCTGCCTTTATTCTTCTCAAGAAGAAAATTGACGACTTCAACGAGACGTGTCCACTTCTTGAACTTATGGCTGATAAGAGCATGAAGGATCGGCACTGGGAAAGAATTGGAGAAGTTACTAGTTACAAATTTGACTTGGAGAATGAGAACTTCTGTCTGAAGGATGTGATGGGTTGCCCTCTACTCAAATTCAAAGACGAAGTTGAAGACATTTGCATTGGGGCTGGGAAAGAAAAAGACATCGAAGCGAAGATGAAACAAATTGTATTTGATTGGAATATCATAGCACTTCAGTTTACTTCTTTTAAAAACAGAGGAGAAATGCTTCTCAAAGGGCAGGAAACGGCTGATATTATGACCCAATTGGAAGATGCCCTTATGGTCCTCAATTTTCTCTGTAACAATCGCTACAGTGCACTCTATAAAAAAGATCTCCAAACTCATCTCACAGATTTTAGCAACACGGCTCAAATTCTAGAAAATTGGCTTGCTGTCCAAAATCTTTGGATTTACTTGGAAGCTGTTTTTGTTGGTGGTGACATTGCAAGGTGTGAGAATCAGAAATTTTAATTAAAAAAAAATTCCCTTTAGACTAGTGATAACTGATTCGATGTGTCCTTTATCGCTAGGCAAATGCCACTCGAAGCCAAAAGATTTCAAAACATTGACCGCACATGGGTCAAGATTATGAACCGTGCTCGTGAGAATCCATTAGTAATTCCTTGTTGTGTTGGTGACGAAACAATGGGTCAACTTTTGCCTCACTTATTGGAACAGCTTGAGCTCTGTCAAAAATCACTCAGTGGCTACCTGGAGTCAAAGAGAAAGATATTTCCAAGATTCTTTTTTGTTTCGGATCCAGTTTTGTTGGAAATTTTAGGTCAAGCAAGTGATTCTCACACAATCCAACCACATTTGTTGTCATTATTTGAGAATGTCAACGAAGTTGATTGGAATGCAAAAGAATACAATAAGATGATGGGTGTAGTTTCAAGAGAGGGTGAGAAAGTTATATTTGAGGAGCCAGGAATTGCTGAAGGGAATGTCGAAATTTGGTAAGTTTCATACCATTTGTCTACATCAAATTTAGCAAAATATACAAATTAACACTCATTTCTATTCTTAGGCTGGGTGTCCTCCTCAGTCAGCAACAGGGCTCACTTCTGGGAATTATCCGAGACTCTGCATATGCTTTGAATGCTACAGACTTTGAATTATTGGAGTTTATGGGAACTTACTTGGCCCAAGTTGGTCTCCTTGGCCTTCAAATCATGTGGACAAGGGATGCTGAGAATGCTCTAACAAATACTCGACGAGACAAACGAATTATGCAGCAGACAAACAATAAATTTCTCAACATCCTCAACACTCTCATCAGTCAAACGACCAAGAATTTATCTAAATATGAGCGAGTCAAATTTGAAACACTCATCACTATCCATGTCCATCAACGAGATATTTTTGATGACATTTGCAAGGCTCGAGTCAAGTCTCCATATGATTTTGAATGGCTTAAACAGGCTAGATTTTATTTTAGCTTTGAACAAGACGCCTGCCTTGTAAGTAAAACATTGATTTTTTTTTGTAGCAGTATATCTAATCGTTTCATATATAAAAACCGTTCATAGGTTCGAATTACAAACATTACTTTCAAATATTGCAACGAGTTTCTTGGTTGCACCGATCGTCTTGTGATTACACCGTTGACTGACCGTTGCTACATTACCATCGCACAAGCTGCAGGAAATTCATTAGGAGCCAATCCTAGTGGTCCTGCAGGTGACATTTTGTTGAATCTTAACTACATTGATTCGGTCTTTGTTAATCTTTAATTTGGTACGAACAGGGACTGGCAAAACAGAGACTTCAAAAGATATGGCAAAGGCGCTTGGAAAATATTGCGTGGTTTTTAACTGCAGTGACCAAATGGATTTCCGTGGCCTTGGAAGAATTTTCAAAGGACTAGCTCAAAGTGGATCGTAAGAAGAAACTAAGAGCTTCCAAAATTTTGTGTTTTGCACTGTTTCATTTTTATATTTTAGTTGGGGTTGTTTCGACGAGTTCAATCGAATTGAGCTTCCAGTACTTTCTGTCGCTGCGCAACAAATTCATATCATTTTACAAGCGCGTCGCGATAACAAAGAACAATTCATCTTTAGCGATGGTGACATTGTGTAAGTCACCTATGAGTAACTTAATTTTTATTGAATTTGACATTTTTAACATAAAATGAATTCATTATTTAGAGAAATGAATCCAGAATTCGCTGTCATTGTTACTATGAATCCTGGTTATGCTGGACGAGTAGAACTTCCTGAGAATATGAAAGTTCAATTCCGAGCTATTTCCATGATTGTCCCTGGTAATTCATTATAGGAACTTTAAAGTTAGTTTCATTATAATTAGTTTACCAATATTATCTAATTTTTTTTTCCAGACAAACAAATAATTATTCGTGTGAAGTTAGCCTCGTGCGGTTTTTTAGAAAATGTGGTCCTTGCTCGAAAATTCTATACACTTTATCGTCTATGTGAGGAACAGCTCTCAAAACAAGTCCATTATGATTTCGGACTTCGAAACATTTTGGCGGTACTCCGAACTCTTGGGTTCCAGAAGAGGAAACGAGTCAATGATGCAGAAGAAACTGTCATTATGGCTGTCCTCCGTGACATGAACTTATCTAAATTAGTAGACGAAGACGAAGGACTCTTCCTCTCTCTCATCAAAGATTTATTTCCAGGAGTTCAATTGGAAAGTGTAAGTAGACATCGATTTCCTTTGGAATAATTAGTCTGGCAAATAAGCTCTAACATTGTTCATTTTCTAGGTGACCCATGATGACCTCCAAAAAGCAATCGCAGATGAAGTCCAACAAGCTAAACTTATCAACCATCCAGCATGGAATCTCAAGGTCATTCAATTCTATGAAACATCCCTTGTGCGTCATGGTCTTATGGGTAATTAAATTTCTTCTATATTTTTTTGTTTCATAGAAATGTTAATTTCATAGTGTATTTTATGTTCAGCCCTTGGGCCAACTGGTGCAGGGAAGACTCAGATGATGTTAATTTTGATGCGAGCAATCACACAATTGGGAATACCTCATAAAGAAGTGCGAATGAACCCAAAAGGTACTTATTCGAATTTGTTATGTATAAAATCAATAATAAAGTTCTTAACTTTATGTTTTAATTAATCAACTTTCTTCAGCAATTTTGGCATCTCAAATGTTTGGACGTCTGGATGTTGCGACTAATGATTGGACGGACGGAATTTTCTCTACGCTTTGGCGTAAAGCTCTCAAAATTAAGAAGACAGAGGCTTTGTGGATTGTATTGGATGGTCCAGTAGATGCCGTTTGGATTGGTTAGTAGGACATATACTGGAATATTTTTTTTAGATTGCAATTAGATTTTAAATGTATTTTCTTCTATTTCAAAAAAAAAAGAAAATTTGAACTCTGTTTTGGATGACAACAAGACATTGACCCTTGCAAATGGTGACCGAATTGTAATGGGAGTGAACGTAAAATTAGTGTTCGAACCAGATAATGTTGACAATGCATCACCAGCTACTGTGAGCCGAGTTGGAATGGTATTTATGAGTTCAAGCGTTCTTCCGTGGCAGCCTATTCTCCAATCATGGCTTCTCAAACGTAGCAAACATGAGAATGACGTCCTTTGGCAATTATTTGATAAAATCTTTTCGGATTTGCTCAACTTTATAAGAATCAACACAGTACCCAAAATGGCAATTCAGGATGCTGTCTATATACGACAGGCTATTGACCTCCTCATTGGTCTTATTCAAGAAGCTTTGGCTGCGGTTGCTAGCAGTGGAACACCAAATCAAAAGGGCGTGAGCAACGCACATTACGAACGACTGTTCTTGTTCTCTATCATGTGGTCAGTAGGTGCTCTTCTAGAACTAAAGGATCGAGCAAAGATGCAGGAGTTCGTGACAACACATGAGTCTAATTTAGACTGGCCAAAATGCGAACTAGATGAGACAATTTTTGAATATGTGGTTGGAGGAAGTGGTCAATGGTAAATTGATTTCGTAAATATTAAAGTAATTTTTTCAGAGGGATTTTTTTTTCTTTGAATGTTACAGGGAGCATTGGAAGCAACACTTGGATGAATATGTCTACCCTTCTGACTCAATTCCTCAATATGCCAATATCCTAGTTCCAAATGTGGACAACCTCCGTACTAATTATCTAATCCATCAGATTTCAAAGGAAGGAAAAGCAGTATTGCTCATTGGAGAGCAAGGTACAGCGAAAACTGTGATGATCAACAAATACCTGGAAGGTTACAATCCAGAGACACAAATGAGCAAGATAATAAATTTTTCATCGGAAACTACACCAAATTTGTTCCAACGTACTATTGAGTCGTTTGTTGACAAAAGAATGGGTACTACTTATGGACCTCCGAGAGGAAGGCAAGTTCAATCTAATGATCTTTTTCGGCTGATTAATTATCAATAATTATTCATTTTTCTACTGTAGAAAAATGACAATATTCATTGACGACATCAACATGCCCGTGTTTAATGACTGGGGTGACCAGATTACAAATGAAATCGTCAGGCAATTGATGGAAATGAAAGGGATTTACTCACTAGACAAACCTGGAGAGTTCAATTACATTTTGGACATTCAATTTGTTGCTGCTATGATCCATCCTGGCGGAGGGCGGAACGACATTCCACATAGGTTGAAACGTCAGTTCTGTATCTTCAACTGTACACTCCCTTCAGGTTAGATTGATTATAAATCATTAGATTTAGAAAGAAGTTTTACTATGACAATTTTATCGAACAGATTCCAGTATGGATAAAATTTTTAATGTCATTGGAATGGGGTATTTCTGCCCTTCAAGATTTGGTGAAGAGATTGTCGCTGGCGTTCCGTCTTTAATACCATTGACACGAATCCTCTGGCAGAAAACCAAGGGAAAGATGCTTCCAACGCCGGCCAAAGTAACAGAAGACAAATTACTAAAAAATTGCTATACGTTCTTACTTGGTAGTTTGTGCTACTATAGTTCAAATTTAACTTTTTTTACCATCTCCATAGTTTCATTACATCTTCAATCTTCGAGATTTGTCTCGAATCTGGGAAGGAATTCTCCGTGTTGTGAAAAAGGATTGTGACAATGCACGATGTCTCTTATCCCTGTGGAAACATGAATGTACGCGTGTCATCGCCGATCGTTTCATCAGTGAGGAAGACACATCATGGTTTCTAAAACAAGTCCATCAAACTGTTGCGGAACAGTTGGGTGACCAATACGAAGAGGTTCTACCTGCCGAGCCACTTTGGGTCTCTTTCATGCTTGATCCAGATGATATGTGAGTCATGTCCAATTAACAATTTTCAAATGTATTCTTGTAGTCTTATTAGAATAATTTTTGTTTGGATTTACAGGATTGAGCAAGGGCGTTTGCACGAAGATGACGAGCTACCTGATTTCCCGTTTGTTTATCAGCCAATCCCGAGTTTTGATGAAGTAAAGGAGCGTCTTGCAAATTTTGAAATTCAGTACAATGAAGTTGTTCGAGGAACAAAGCTGGATTTGGTGTATTTTCGAGACGCTGTGCTCCATATACTTCGCATTAGTAGAATTATTCGAACAGATCGTGGCTGTGCCATGTTGGTCGGTGTTGGGGGTAAGGCATGAGGACTAAAAGAAAACCCTTAAATTTTTGGTAAAAAAAATTTTTTTTTTGTTGTTCTTATAGGAAGTGGGAAACAGAGTTTAACTAAACTGGCTTCCTTTCTTTCTGGTTTCACAACATTTCAAATTATACTCACACGTGCATACAGTGTGAACAATCTTATGGAGGACTTGAAAGCCCTCTACAAGCAAGCTGGTCAAAAAGGAAAAGGTGTCACTTTCATTTTCACTGATAATGACATAAAAGAAGAAGGATTCCTGGAATATTTTAACAATATGCTCAGTTCAGGAGAAATAGCTAATTTATTAGCCAAGGATGAGGTAGACGAAGTTTGTAATGAACTCATCATGCCCATGAAAAAGGAATTTGGTAAACGGGAACCCACCATGGACAATCTTTATGCTTACTTCATCAGCCGAGTTCGCAAGAATCTTCATCTAGTTCTTTGCTTCTCACCCGTGAGTTTCAAAATTTATAAAATTATAAATGAAATTTTTTAATTCCTAACTATGCTGTTTGAATAGGTTGGTCCAAAGTTTCGATCTCGAGCATTAAAATTTCCAGGTCTAGTCTCAGGATGTACAATTGATTGGTTCAGCAAATGGCCACGAGACGCTCTTGTCGCAGTGTCTCGTCACTTCATTGCGAACTTTCCCATTGTTTGCCCTGGTGACACAAAACTCCAATTAATTGATTTGATGGCGTCAGTTCATGATCAAGTTTCAGCCGTATGTGTTGAGTACTTTGGAAGGTTTCGTCGACAAACCCACGTCACACCCAAGTCATACCTTTCTTTCATTCATGGCTACAAGCAAATTTATAGAGACAGTCGAAAACATTTTGAAATGTTGAGTAAGAGAATGGACACGGGATTAGTGAAATTACAAGAAGCTGCCGTACAAGTAGCGAGCTTGAGTAAGGAATTAGAAGTCATGGAAGTTCACCTGGCCGTAGCTTCTGCCGAAGCAGAGGTGGTGTTGGCTGACGTAACTGTTGGTAAGTTTTTAACCTTAACTGAGATAGATTTGTCATTGCAATAGTTTACTTAATTTTGATTTGCCCTTTTAATTTCTACTAGTTGCTTCTGCTGCACAGAAAGTAAAGGATGAAGTGAAAGTAGTAAAGGATGCTGCAGAAGAGCTTGTAAAAGTTATCAAAGTGGAGAAATTCAAAGCCGAAGGTCAGTTGGAGCTAGCAAGACCTGCACTTCTTGAAGCCGAACAAGCGCTCAATGTGAGTTTTTTAAGAAACATTTAACACAAATGTTTTAGGAGTATGAATCATTTTGTGTATTTTCAAAACGGTTTATGCACAGTTTTTTTTTCTCCATTATCTAGACAATTGAGACAGGTGACATTTCCACAGTTCGAAAGCTGGGAAAGCCTCCCCATCTCATCCAACGAGTTTTGGACTTGGTCATGATCTTATACTATAGGAAATTAGACCCTTACGTTATGGACATGGCTGTTGACTCAGGTGGTCCGAGAGGCAATTGTCCTAAACCTAGTTGGCAAGCTGCTCTTCGATTTATGAGCACCAATTTCCTCAATTCACTCAAAAATTTTAATCTCGACACCATCAACGGAGAACATCGTGATCTCCTGGTATTTTTCTAACAAATCAATAGCTTATTTACTGTAGGTATTATTTACTCATGGATTTCATTGTAGGAACCAATGTTCAAAATGGAAGATTACAACTTTGAGAAGTACGTTGTTTGAATAAGAAAGATTGTAGTTTCTCGAATTCAAGTTCTAATTTGAGATTTAATTATTGGTATTTTGTAGAGCGAAACAAATTTGTGGAAATGTTGCCGGTTTGCTTTCATGGACGAAAGCCCTTTCAACCTACTATGGAGTAAACAGACAAGTCTTGCCACTCAAAATGAATTTGGCTCAATCCGAAGGGAAATTGGCTAAGGCGAATAAGAAGTTAGAAAGAGCTGAAGAAATTTTGAGTGTTAAAGAAACAGAATTGGGAGCGGCTACGAAACTCTATGAAGCTCAGATGTCTAAGAGACAGATTGTTGTGGATGAAGCGAATCGATGCAAGCGAAAGATGACACTCGCTTCTGATCTTATCAATGGCCTAGCAGGAGAACGAGAGAGATGGACTGAACAGTCAAAGACCTTTAAATCTAGTATCATTCGACTAACTGGAGACGTTGTCGTTCTCACAGGATTCCTATCGTACACAGGACCTTTCAATCAAGAGTACCGAAGTCTTCTGCTTGATAATTGGAAGGTTTGTTCAAATTCTTTTGCAGTTATTTGCTCAAATTTACTACTGTATTTTTATTTTTTAAAGTCTGAATTGAAGAAGCGCCGGATACCGACGTCATTAGACATGAACCTGATAAATATGCTCGTCGAACCACACATTGTACGTTAGTTATAAATAACAATTTGTAATCAGTTACTCGAAATTTCGGTTTTATATATATTTATTATTGTTCAGTTTGATTTCTGTTGAATTTTAGGTTGGGGAGTGGAATCTTCATGGCCTCCCAAATGATGAGCTATCAATACAAGTATTAATTAATTTTGATAAGTGAAGTAGTGATCGCGTCAGTTTTCATTACTGGTGTTTTATTGTTATGTAGAATGGCATCATTGTCAACAGGGGACCAAGGTACCCACTTCTTATTGACCCACAAGTTCAAGGAAAGGCATGGTTGAAGAGTCTTGAGAAACAAAATGATCTCAAGGTATCTCTAAAAATTTGTTTTAATTTCAAAATTACGAATATCGTATAAAATTTCTAATTTTATTAGGTCACTTCTCAACATCACAAAAACTTTCGAGTACATCTGGAAGAAGCTCTTTCCAATGGCACTCCACTCATTATTGAGGATATTGAAGAGGAACTGGACCCTTTACTGGACAATGTCCTTGAGAAAAATTTTATAAAGGCCGGAAATTTCTTGAAAGTGAAACTTGGAGATGGAGAAGTGGAGGTTCGGCCTGGATTCCGTCTTTACATGACAACGAAGCTTCCAAATCCATCGTACACTCCTGAGATTTCGGCTCGAACTCTTATAATTGATTTCACCGTAACGATGAAAGGTCTTGAGGACCAACTCCTCGGTAGAGTCATCAGTACTGAAAAGGAAGAATTGGAAGCGGATCGTGTGGCCTTGGTCGAAGCTGTTACAGCTAATCGACGAAAAATGGCAGAGCTTGAGGAGAATTTACTCTATAAATTGAGTAGTATCCAGGGCTCACTTCTAGATGACGAAAGTATTGTTGAAGTTTTGAATACTACGAAAGCAACAGCAATGGACGTGAAGGAAAAACTTTTTGTTGCTGCCGAGACAGAGAAAAAAATCAACATTGCTCGAGAAGAGTTTCGACCTGTCGCTACGCGTGGCTCTATTTTATATTTCTTAATTTGTGACATGGTGATGGTCAACTGTATGTATCAGACATCACTCAATCAATTTTTGGAACTCTTCGATGGTATGAACTACTTATAAAAAATGATTCTGAGATAAAGTATACGATTTTTTTTTGTAGCCTCCATGAAATTCTCGGAACACACTGCTCATATTCAAAAACGAATTCAACACATCATTGACTACTTGACCTTCGAAGTATACCGATACTCTTGCCGTGGATTTTATGAACCACACAAATTCATGTTCACGCTCCTCATGGCTCTCAAAATTGACCTCAACAAAGGAGCAATCAAATTCCAAGAGTTTCAAACTCTCATCAAAGGCGGAGGTGAACTTGTCGAAGTTCACCAAAAAATAAAAAATTTTATTTATGATTTTTTGATTTGTTCAGGTGCTTTGGATTTGAATGCGGTTGCTCCAAAACCAAATATCTGGATGACTGATGTCACTTGGCTCAATTTAGTTGAACTCTCAGATCTTCCACGGTTTGCTAACATTACGAATCAAGTGGCAAAGAATGAGAGGTTTTGGAAAGCTTGGTTTGATAAGGATGCTCCAGAGGATGAACATATTCCTGATGGATACTCAAACATTGATTCCTTCAATCGTCTCCTTCTTATTCGTTCCTGGTGTCCAGATCGAGTAATTTCTCAAGCCAAAAAGTATGTCGCGAGTTCATTGGGTCAAAGGTTTGCTTCACCCGTTGTTCTCAGTCTTGATGAACTATACCAAGAATCACGACCAAAAGCTCCTTGCTGCTGCTTCCTAAGGTAAGAAACATTCAAATTGAATAAGCCATTTATAAGATATTCAATTTTTGTTCTCTTTTTTTTTTGTCAAAAGTATGGGTTCTGACCCAACACCACAAATTGAGACACTGGCTAAACGTCTTCATATACCCATCAGATCCATTTCAATGGGTCAAGGTCAAGAGGTTCACGCAAGAACATTGTTGACGAATTTTATGGCAGATGGAGGTACTATAATTCTGTTTCAAATTTCTTGTTTTAATTTTACAAGTACTAAAATTAATTGTCGTGGACAGGTTGGGCTCTTCTACAAAATTGTCACTTGGGGTTAGATTTTATGAGTGAACTTCTTGACATTATTGTGGAAACAGAGGAACCACATGCAGCATTTCGCATATGGATTACTACCGAAGTCCATCCACAGTTTCCAATTTCTTTACTCCAAATCTGCATCAAATTTACAAATGATCCACCACAAGGAGTGAAGGCAGGACTAAAACGGACTTATACATCTATCACTACAGATACACTCGAATTTACAAATTCGACTCAATGGCGACCTATGCTCTATGCAATCTCCTTTCTTCACTCTGTGGTACAAGAGCGGAGAAAGTATGGAGCCTTGGGTTGGAACATTCCATATGAATTCAACTGGGCGGATTGGGCTGCCTGTGTTCAATTTTTTCAAACTCATTTGGATGAGATTGATCCAAAAAAAGGTGTGAGTTGGGTCACAATTCGGTACATGGTTGGTGAAGTCCATTATGGTGGTCGTGTGACAGGTGAGATAATAAAAGTCATATTTTTACATTTTATTTACAATTGAAGTTGGTAAAATTATTTGGATTTATTTTAGATGAGTATGATAAGAGACTCTTGGGCACTTTCTCTAAAATTTGGCTCTGTGAATCAATTCTTCAAGAAGGGTTTCAATTTAGCGAAGGTTACGGCATCCCAAAATTGAAGACGGTGGATGATTACGTTCGGTATATTGATGAAACTCTTCCGAATAACGAACAACCAGGAGTTTATGGTCTTCATCGTAATGCAGGGATTACGTAAGTTGAGAAAACATAAAAAATATTCTTAAGGTTGGATGGTACTTAGGTAATTTACTCTTGTTTCAGTTATCAGAGTAACACTGCAAAATCAATGTTGGATACTATTCTTGAAATCCAACCAAAAGACTCAGCTACTGGAGGCGGAGAGACACGAGAGTCAATTGTGTATCGCATGGCAACTGAATTTTTAGAAAAATTACCACCAAATTTTGTTCCACATCGAATCAAGGAGCGGTATGAAATAGCTTATGATAATTTTATTTTTATATATTTTACGCCTAAAAAAATTTATCGATAAACTTTAGAATTACTGAGATGGGAGGTTTGACACCAATGAATATCACCCTCCGACAAGAAATTGATCGTATGCAGAAAGTTCTTAAGGTCGTTAGACAAACACTCACAGATCTTAGACTGGCCATTGATGGTACAATTATTATGAATGAGGTAATTTTATTATTAAAGTAATTTTCGATTGAATTCATCCTAAGTTAATCACTTTTTACACATAGGCTTTACGTGATGCTCTGGATAGTATCTTCGACGCAAAGGTTCCAATGTTATGGCGAAAAGTGTCATGGCAAAGCACAACAATTGGATTCTGGTTCACAGAAGTTCTTGAACGAAATGCCCAATTTGTGAAATGGTTGAACAAAGGTCGACCAAATGCTTTCTGGATGACAGGATTTTTCAACCCTCAAGGATTCCTCACTGCCATGAAGCAAGAGGTGACGCGTGCTCATAAAGGATGGGCCCTTGATCAAGTTGCACTCCACAATGAAGTACTGAAATTAAGCAAGGATGAGTTAGGGAATGCAACTCCACCAGAGGGTGTTTATGTTTATGGTCTCTTCATCGAAGGAGCGGCTTGGGATAAGGCACAGTGTAAAATCGTGGAATCAGCACCAAAAATTCTTTTTGGGCAAATGCCAGTTATCCATATTTTTGCCTCGGACAATATTAAACCCAAAGATCCTTCTCTGTATGAGGTAGGGAGTACGGATTTCTTATTGGTAAATATTTTTGGAGTAATTGATCCTTATTTATTTTTCTCTAGTGTCCTGTGTATAAGAAACCAGGTCGAACTGGACTGAACTTTATCACACCACTATGGCTCCGAAGCAATCTTCCCCCTGAACACTGGATCCTAAGAGGTGTGGCATTACTCTGTGATGTGAAATAGAAAAAGCACAAAACAAAAATAGTTAAAATTTACATGAAGTCAATATAACACAACCAATTATTCATCCAAATCTGTTACAAAAAATGTGAATTTTTCGAAGGGGGGTAACCAAAGTTTGCTCTTTTATTCCTGAGAACTTAGGCATATGACTTATCTTCTTACACAGCGCAGAAATGGTTTTATGGTCAAACCGTAGATTCTGTCAGGTTCATTTTAAGATTGTTTGTTGTTGCTTCGCTTTATAAGCTAAGATCCCAAACAATCAATCTACATGGACCCTGGATCCTTGAAATATTTATCTATCAAACTTTGATCCAAGGTTGCTAGGAAAAATAAGTTTGATCGATGCTAAGCGTCAACAAAACTCCATAGATACNTTGAAATATTTATCTATCAAACTTTGATCCAAGGTTGCTAGGAAAAATAAGTTTGATCGATGCTATGCGTCAACAAAACTCCATAGATACTCTGTAAGCGAACAAAGTTTGTTGTTTATTTGCCTTGTTATGAGTAATAATTACTTACGATTTGTATAATTTTGATCCATTTTATCAACTTGATCATTCCTAAAATCTTAATTTACGAACCGTGTGTGTGTGTTCGAAACTCAGAAATAATGGCAAAGGATAATTTTAATTTATATCACTTGCGAAACTATGAATTCCCAGGCTTCGTGAAGAAATCAACCCAAGAGAATCTACTCCAATGGTATCAATTATTCAAAATAAAGAAAAATGTTGAGATTGTTATAAGAGTATTGTTTCTGTGGAACAGGTCAATGAAGGACGGAATGAAGCTCCAAGCCTTTTCCTTTGATCGCCCTTACAAGACCTACTTAATGGAAGACTTTGTCAAGGATTTCTTTTCTTCCGGAGAAGTTACACATAATCTAGAGAGATTCACTCACCAACAATTTGTCCCTATTGGTAAAAATTTTATCTAAATTAAATAAATTTCTTTTATGAATTCTGATGAAAGAGAGATAGGAAAAAGTTAGATATAAATTTTTATTCTGGAGTTTTATTAATATAAATTGAACATTTGAGACAGGCTCTGTGTAATTTGTTTGTTTTTGTGTTTTCTTAGTTTGAGAAAGTTGAAAGGAGTTGGTTCCTGTTGGTTTATTTACATATGAACGTTTCTTCTTACTAAACAGTATCACTTTCACTTTGGTCAGTTAGTAATTAATTAAAAGGGTGTGGNTTTCTTTTATGAATTGATTAAGTCAATATTATTGATAAGTGAAACTATTCTTGGTTGCTAGGAATCCCAGCGGAGTCTATTCGAATGCAAAGTCTCAAATGTTCACTCAACACAATGAGTATTTTTGATCGACTTTCAGAAAATAATGGGATTGTTCGATCGGGTGGACGCATTACAAAGTGTATGGACTACTTCCACTGGATACCTGAAACAGGAGAGACTGGGGATTATATCGAAGTTGGTAATGAACTTCGTAAGGTAGGTTATTCTACTTACTAATACGAAGTTAAATTTCTAATAAGTTTTTTTTTGTTATAATTGTTGAAAATTTGCAGTTGTTCTTAATGCCCGAAGAATCGGATTTTGTAGATATTTTTACGCAAGATGAGAAGGATGAATTTCTATTTCGAATTTTTGGGCATATGGTGATTGGAGGCTCAGTCTGTCAGTACGAAGATCTCTTGCTTCCATACGAAACAATAACCAAGCTTATCTATAAAGATCTCGTAAGTGTCCGATTGGAGTCACAATCTGAATCGGAAACTCCAAAAGTTGTATCCCATGTCATTCAAATCTTCAATGCATGCTCTGAAAATTACGGCGAATCCACCACACCTCAAAACTTGCTCTTCGACAAACCGAATGTGAATAATTTCTTGTACTTGGTGATTGATCCGTTTCAACGGATTGTCAAGACTTTTTATCATCATGTCTAAAAAAATGAGTAATTTATTAAAATATTAATTAATTCTTTCAAACATACCTGCCAGTACTTGTTTTTTAGTAGTAGAATATTGAACAGAGGGAGGGGAACTCATTTACACGTGCGTGACAGTTACTCTAAACAAATAAATCCGGCTTAATCTTAGACTTATGTTTGTTTAAGATTGATCGTTGTCCTCATCATCGTTGTCATCATCCCCTTGAGCGCCTTCTTCCATTGGCTCTGTAGGAGTGTAGTGTCGGTATTCAGGTTTTAATTCAAACATGTTTCGATGCGGATTTTTCACACAGTAGATGCAGACATCTTTTAGCACCTCCTTCAGGTAAGTCTGTAATTAGTTATAAAACATAAACAAATGATTAACTTTCGTCACTAACAAGAATGAATGGAGTAACTATGAATAACTTACGACTGGTTGATTGGTAATGCGAACCAAATCCTTGAGATTATAATATTGATGCTTTTCAAAAGCATGGAACAACATTTCCATTACTTTGTCCCGATCATCACGTGACTTTTTCCCTTCTAACTTTTTCTTCTGTTCATATTCAATCTAATGATAAGGAAATTATTACCAAATTATCAAAAAAAAGTAAATCAACCTAACAACCGAATTGGTTTGATAAAAAAAAATTTTTTAGTTAACTTACATTGTGCTTATGGTCTGAAATAGGTTTATAGTTCTGAACTGCACGTTCGAGTTGAATTACTTGTCGTTGTGGTTGAGATACTTTCCTCATTTCCTCAACCTTGAGATCGAGGTAGCTCTTGTCAGCATAAGGACGACATTCCAACCGTTGTTGGATTTTTCCTTCCATACGAACTTTTTCAATGTCAGTTAATTCATCTGTCTCAACTGCAAATACTCCAATAGCCTGTTGACTCACAGAGGCTACGATGAGTTCATGTTCTTTAGGAATATCTTTATCCCCTGGTTCACTGAGGCAGAGAGTGGCTTCGGTTAATGAGAGTGTTACCTTCGGCTTCGTTATACCTGGATACTTTGTAACACGTAATTTGGCTGCATCAACATCTCCCGGTAGCTTCTCCCAACGAGTGGAAAGGTACTTTGGAACCTATTCAAAAACCAAAATGTAAGCCAGCTACACTTTTAATTATTAATTATTTATAAATATAAGTGAGTCTATTTGAAACCACCCATAAACAAAGAGCCGATACCTTGGCGATTCCAATGTTTGTGTTTCCAACAGTGTTTAACTACTTCTCTCTACATTCTGTTATCTCCAATCTGCTCCACTAGAAATCTTACATTATTTTACATTTTACAGGGTTTTTGCTTACACAGAAACCTAAATATTGCATTACTAAACAATAAGATTTTTTGCGAATTACCATACAATATCGCCGAATTNACTACTTCTCTCTACATTCTGTTATCTCCAATCTGCTCCACTAGAAATCTTACATTATTTTACATTTTACAGGGTTTTTGCTAATTAATTTTTACACAGAAACCTAAATATTGCATTACTAAACAATAAGATTTTTTGCGAATTACCATACAATATCGCCGAATTTCACTGAAGTTACTCCAGGTGTTTATTTTAGAAAATAACAAATTTCAAAAATGGGAGGTTTCAAATAGACTCACTCACTGTACAACCAGTTTATCTAATTTTATACTATACCTTAACAAGCCAAACACCTCTGTTTGCATTCGAAATGTCCATTTTTGTATGATGATGAGCGGGAAGATGTGGGAGACCAGTAGCGGTGGAAAGTGACGAATTTTCAGCTTGGGAGCCATTCTGAGGGGAGTCCATTGTATTATCACAAGAAGGTCACTAAGGTCAAGGTCAAATCAAAGTAAGTAAACGAGAGATACGACTATGATAAATTTCCGAAATTCTGAAATTTTGTAAATAAAAATAAAAGACAGATCAAATCAAAATTTCGAATAATTTAAACAAAACCGATTACCGCCACTTCACGTCACTTGACTTGGAATAAGTCCTTTTAAAAATTAAAAATGCATAAATTGGCGCGAATTTTGAATTGCACGTTCTAAATTTTTTGATTTTAATAATTTTGAAAATTACATTTTTTTAAATTTAAAATTTTTTATCAATTTATAATTTTATTTTGTTTAAAAATTTGAAATTCTGTCTCTGTAAGAGAATAAGTAGTTCATAACTCAAGTCAAGTAAACGGTTGTGGTGTCGTTCATGTTGAAAATTTGAAGTAAGTATTTAGATTGTGCAACATTGAGATGCTGATGCTGATTGAAAATTTTTTGTTGTTCTTTAGATCCCTTGGTCTGAGTCTGTTCGTTTATATTTACGTGTCGTAAAGGGAATTTTGTTTCAAGTAAGTTCATTCCTTCACATTNTAGATTGTGCAACATTGAGATGCTGATGCTGATTGAAAATTTTTTGTTGTTCTTTAGATCCCTTGGTCTGAGTCTGTTCGTTTATATTTACGTGTCGTAAAGGGAATTTTGTTTCAAGTAAGTTCATTCCTTCACATTATTTTGTTTCTTATAAAATTTAAATGTAAATGTATATCCACCTAATGAAAACTACTAAAATGATGTCATTATGTTGCTGGTCACGAATGGTCAGTGATGGGCAACCCAAGCGCCTATCCCAACCCAACCCAACTTCAGAATTTTTTAAAGTCTCCCCAACCCAACCCAACCCAACTTCAGAATTTTTTAAAGACTCCCAAACCCAACCCAACCCAACTTAAAGTAAGGTTTATATAAGGCTAAGTAACAAAAGCAGCCAGGGTGCATCATATAATCATGCAGAGCAAGTGTGACACAAACCTGGGACTGAAAAAAAATTTTGGCCCGAGTATTTTTAAAATTGAAAGCTCGATATGGTATAGCGTAAGGGGTTATGGTAGGAGTAATAAAAATAAAAAATTTATGAAAGGAGGGGAGCAGGGGACAAGGGTCCAAAGTTTATACGTTATAGTTTTTTGTTTATACGGGGCTGTAAATAGACATGACTGTCCTTGACTGCATATTAACAAAAATCCTGGCGAGTATTTTTTTTAAAGGCTGAATATATTTTATGTTGAATCAGCCATAGTGAACCGGTTAGGATTGTTTGGACGGCCCATCAATGGTGATGTGCATCGCAAGCGCCTATCCCAACCCAACCCAACTTCGAAATTTTTAAAGTCTCCCCAACCCAACCCAACCCAACTTCGGAATTTTTTAAAGTCTACCCAACCCAACCCAACCCAACTTAAAATCTCTTTCAACGCTTCGTATCCCAACCCAACCCAACCAAATCCCAACCCAACCGGTTGGGATTGGTTGGGCTGCCCATCACTGCGAATGGTAAAGTCAAGAGATCCCCCTCCCTTTTTTTATCTCTTAATGTTACGATATTAATATTAACAATCTCTGGTCAAATTTAATAGCTAATGGTTNCCAACTTAAAATCTCTTTCAACGCTTCGTATCCCAACCCAACCGGTTGGGATTGGTTGGGCTGCCCATCACTGCGAGTGGTAAAGTCAAGAGATCCTTCTCCCTTTTTTTATCTCTTAATGTTACGATATTAATATTAACAATCTCTGGTCAAATTTAATAGCTAATGGTTGTAGTGAGAAATGCTAGGGCCAGATCCGGATGGAGAAAATACTGGTAATTTTGCAAAAGAAGACTTTACGCTTCTTAATTTATCCCAATCTTCGTCAACGCCATCCTCTTCAGATGAACTCTTCGCACCTCAGAAGCACCCACTTCCTCTCAACACGAATAAGAAGAAAAGACTTCGATTAAAAAGGTATTTCTCTCTCAAGACCAAGTGTCATGACTCAAGTCCAAATGTTCAAATTTTTCAGTCTGTAAAAAATTAAATTGATTTAATTCGAGTCTGGTTTAGCGTAGCTGAGAAATTTGAATAATTCAGTTTTTTGTTTGGACAAAAAAAGATTATTGTAGATTATTTACTCTATTTATTACCAACCTTTACATAATCATTAAGCATATACCTATAATTCAACAATTTACAGGAGAGGTGGCTACTCTGTGAGACAAAATCGATCTTCAGAAGAATCTAGTCAAATTCGATCTAGAGGACACTCTCCATTTGGATTCGGTTTTGGTAGCTATAATATTGTTTATGGTTTCATTTTACTTCTTTTCTGCTGGTCAGCTACAATGTCATGGCTCTTATTCAGCCTACGAAATCAATTAGCCGAGTCAAATTCCAGACTAGTCACTTGTAAGCTGCTATCTAGAATTCATAATGCTAAGTTAGGACAGACAATAACTAATTTTCATAATTAATTGCTATAGTTGAGTCATTGACAAAAGACTTCCCAATAGAGCTTGGGAAATTGAGTCAAACAATCCAAATTTTGGAAACAAATATAACTACAATGACAACACGGATTTCTAGTTTAGAAACCCAACTGAGCAATTACGACAAAAATCTTACTGAGACGGCAAACCTTGTCAAGGATCTTCAAAGTGAGTTAGGTCAACAGGGTTCAAAGGCTAACGAATTATCGGACAAAGTGGAAAAGGTCGCGGCAATTGTAAAGTCACAACAAATTCCGAATGAACCGGATTCACCTAAAAAATCTTCTCCAACTCTACAAAACAAAAAATGAGTGTAACCCCTATAATTATTTAAAATTAAGCACTACCAGTTACCAAACACTAAAAGCCTGTGATTCAAAAATTAACGTTTCATGAGAATGTTGTGCCATTTTATAATATTACTGGAAGGAAGCACTTTTTAGAGCCTTTACGAGCCATTTTATTCTTGTAATTTCTAACTTTAAATGCTGTTCTACACGTTACGAAATACCACATAATATTTAAGTTACCTGATTTGTAAATACCCTATTCCCGCGTCTTTAAGTCGCCCTCGCATATTACCCGCGGATTTGAGCATGCGCTGAAAGCAATCACATTACCCACATTTCGCCATTAACACACATTTTTTTTTACATGCAAACAATTTAAATTTAAGAAATTTCTACTAATTTAACTATTTCAAAAATTGTTTGACATAAATTCCTATCAGTACAACTAACACTAGGAATTACTCACAAACGAAAGGAATATACAGTAGAAGTTAAAATCACAGTATAAATTTGAGAAAACAATCATCAGATTCAATGAATTTGGGGACTAATTTGCACAAGTAGAAATATTAATCTGGAAGTACACAAAATAATTCTGTTCATACAATAGTGGAACAGCACTTCAATAGATGAATAAGTTTTGTGATTTACGACGATGCAAAGTCGAGTTATGAATGACGACGAAAATAATCTGATTGAAATCTTTCTTAATTCATGAGTTCTTTAATAGACTAGGTTAGTAAGCCCTTGAGAACACAGTGTCTCGTGATACGATGTCTACGTTATACCAAATGTCCGACGCTACCATTACTTCTTATTGTAACATGGAGCATTAAGTATGACCGTAGATAGTGTCAGGATGCACCGTTCTCACATGCAGGTTAGCCTAATTTTCAAGAAAAGTGGCGAACATTCCAGGACGTGACTTTTATAATAGACATTACCCGCCCTCTTGTATAACACGCAGCAGCAAAATCAATGACAAAAAACAGCGTATAACCCGTGGGTAATTGGCGAGGAAATAGGGTAATTCAAAACCAACGAAGGAGTTAAGAATTCTAAACGCACGTGAAGTTAAAGTTAAAATACATTTCCTTTGAATCAACAAAAAAATTTAATTAAAACAAAACTGCAATTAAACTTATTTTTAGAGTTAAACTAATTTTTAGAGTTATTAAACTAAAATTTTAACTAATCGTTGTATTGCTTCCAAATTATTTTTTAGATTTTTTTTTTGCAAAAATTTGGCGCGAAATTTCAAAGTATGCATTTAAAAATTTCAAATTGAATTCTTTATTTTAACCTAAACAAGTTTAAAAAGTAAAAGCAAACAGTTGACAGTAATAACTGAGTTTATGACTAATTGAATTAGTTTATGCTTACGTCGATTGGGTAAGGAAGTAGTTGTACTTCGTACCTTAGTAACTTGTGCGTCATTACCAATAATCATTCATAAAGTCATTATCAATTACAAGATAACGCAAGCTTGACGGTGACGGTACAGCTTATAAATCCGCGGTAATGTCTAATTTGTATTCCCAACTGGAACTTCTTGTGCTTAATTAATTATACTGTTGTCTGTCCTTATTTCTTATACAGTTTGGTAGAATGAGTAAAAAAAATGATGAAGGTTTCATCGCTCCAAAAACAAGTTTTGAAGGATTCTCTACTCGGGAATTGTCAGATCAACTGAATGCTCTTGGGTTAGAAGATGATGAAGATTCCAATGATGCTATGAATGTTTCAGATTTTCTAAATTCATGTGGAGAGCTTACTGGCCTCTCAGAATGGAGTGATGAAGATGGAGATGAAGAATTTGATTTTCTCCAGACCCAAAAGAAACAAGGTCAAGACGATGGTAATGTAGAAAGTGACGCATCTTCAGCAAGTACAGAGAGTATTGAAGTTTCAATGTTGAAGTCAAAGAAGATTCATCCTGAAGATACGACATGTTGTGAGAAACAAAACCATTTTCAGGCGAATGGGAACGAAGACGAAGTCGATATGAGTTCATCCACGGCTGCTAAACCAGAAAAAGTCCATACTGTTCCTAATTATGGTTGCCGCGTATTTTCTGGATTCGGTCTTGATATTCTCAAACCGTCTGATTCTTCTGGTTGGCGTGTCTTGCCTGGTGCTGAAACAGAGCAAATATTTATTAGAGCTCCTAATTTCCGAACTCCTGGTGGTTACAAGCCACCACTGTTTGAGAAAGAACCAAGAAATTTAACTAATGAGGAACTACTCGAAGAAGTCAAGGAAATGTACTCTGACACCGGTCTTGATGAGAAAGAAGACAGCGACACTCAGAATGAATCACTAGAATTCTTGATCCTCAATACCGATGAGGAAAAATCAGAAAAAGGAATTGAGTGTCTCGAAAAGGAATTCGCAGGAGCTGTAGAAGTCGAGGAAGCAATAGTGGTCAAGAGTAAAAGTTGGCTGTGTAATGAAAAAAGTGAACCATTAACTCAAGATGCATTGGCTCAAATCTTTACTGAATCATACAGGGGAGATATTTCCAGATGCTTGCCCAGAAATCGACTTTCACCAAGTTCTAGAAAGGAAAATCTTGAAGAGCTGAGTCGTATTTGGAATGATATCCAAGAAACAAAGCAAAGGCTTGAGAACGACATGAGCTTAATTGTAACCCCTTCATCCATGGACAAGATAAAAAGTACGAAATCAGATCTCAACCCTAAATTTAACAAAATCATTCCCACTTCTCCAGCTTCCTTAAATTCAAGGTTAAATCTTCCAACTCAATCAGTAATACCTAAACGATCTGTGAGTTTTGGAAAAAGAGCCTTTATACCTGATACTTTTGTCGTCAGAACTGAAGACTCAAAAATAATTACAGTTTCTGATGGTGAGCCGAATCAAGTTCCACAAGCACTTCCGAAAGCCAGACCCAAACGATGGGTGAGACGATCTAAAGGAAAACAACGCTCAAGAGAATCACAAGGATCAGCTTTAGTAGCCAATAGTAGCGGAACACCAAACTCAATGGAACCAAAAGCACGGCTTCCCTTCTTAGAACCAGGATTTGGATTCGATCAGAGTGAAATTGAACAAATTTTAAACGGTACAGATATGCAAGAGTCAGATTTTGATGAAATCTTGAGTGAAATCAGTGATGACCTCCCGTCTAATGTAGGAATAAATGGTACAAATGTTGATCTCTTCAACGACCCAAACTCTCCATATGAACTCAGTTCGGCTCTTCAACAACTTCAAATCTCTGACTGGGCTAAAGAAGGTGCTCAAGAGTTTATGCAAAAATATTACGAAGAACGATATCGTCGAGATCATTGTGAGACAGAGATATCTAAACTTCAGAAGGAACTTTTGGAAATGAAGGAAAAAGTAGCAGTTTCAGATGGGATTCTTCGTGGGAAGGAATTGACAATTGCAAAATTTAGTAAATTATGGGAAGGACTTTTAACTCAATGGAAATCTCATGAGAAGGGATGTAAGACACATACAGCTCAACTCAAGTCTGAAAATGAACTTCTCAAAAAAGAAATTGAAGAGTCTCGGAAACGTATCACAGCTTATGAAGACGAACTCGAGAAAGCACTTGAAGTGAGTGGGAATTTTAGACAAAAGATTCAAACGACTATGGATGATTTGGAAACGGAGAGAGCTGTTGGGAAAGAAGAAAAAAAGGAGTTAGAAGTTCGATTAAATTCAATCGAAATTGTGTTGGAGGGAACAAAGGTCAGTCATCACCATTTCATATAGGCTGTAAAAAAAATGCTCATTCTAAAAAATCTTTTTTTTTTTTTTTTAAACTACAGGCAGAGAAAGACTCTGGATTACGAGCATTACGTGATTGTCAAGATTCATTAGATTCTACCAAGGAATTACTCACAAATACTTCAGATGAACTCGCAAGAATGAAATCAATCCACTCAAGTCAGGACACAAAAATGAATCAACTTGAGACAGCAATTGAAAAGTTAAAAACTCAAGTCATTGAAACTACTGCAGAGAAATCGGAATTATCTTCGAACGCTATTCAACTTGCAGCTGAAGTTGCAAAATTGAAGGGAGATAAGGTGAGCTAACTTATGTTGTTATTGCTCCTCCTCAAATTTCTAATTATTTCGATAAAAAAAAAGTTCGAAATTTTTCTAAAGTTTGGTTGAAGTGTGCTTTTGTGATTGAGATACTGAGGTCTGTTAGGTAATCTTAGAATCAATGCACGAGTCTGAACTCCGACAGAAACTGAAGGAAGATCGAGAGAAACTCCACGATTACTACAATACAAAAATAAAAGAAATTTTACAAACCGAATCCGAAAAGATGATGGAAGCTGAGAGAGAATTTATTCATCTGCATGATCAGAAGCTAGTAACAGTTGAGGAAGAAGCGGAGAAACGATTAGAAGAAATGAGACTCAAATTTGCCAATCAAGTTCATCATGTCAAATCTAAATTTGAGTCACAACTGACGACCTTGAAGAAAGAGAATGACGAGCAGGGAAGACTAATTGACACTGTAAGCTTAATTATTAGTAAATCAAGAAAATGAAATTTTTAACTTAAATGTTATTATAATATTGTTGAATTATTTTCATAGGTTTCACAACAACTTCGAAATTTCAATGAGCTGAGTCAACATGGGGAGAGACGAACTGAAATCAATGGCAGCAATAATCGTGGTGGACAAGAACCAATTGGATTGAACTCGGGTAATAACAGTCCAAACAGTATTTTGAGTTTAGTAGAAGCAATTAGTAATCGTAAAGGACGACTCAATTCATTATTAGCTTCAAACAATGGGAACAATCAATCTTAAAGTATGAAATTCCATTGTTGACAATACTCCTACAGTATTCTTAGGAAAAACGGTTCGTTTGTTGGCTAATTTAAAATTTGCATCTCAAAAATTAAAATAAAAGTTATTTTTTTTTTGTCATGCCCATGATTCTAATAGGTAGTACCTTTGGATAAGTCAATTTTTATAGTAAGTATCAAGTATCTTATACGAGTACTATCTTAAATTATAAATTTTAGTTTTTGATACTCAGAAAAAAAGAGAATTCATAAAAATTAATAAAAATTAAAATAAATTATTTTAGTCAGTTAAAAGTCAAAGTCCTCATATATAACGGCATTGCGTTTGTCCTTAAAAGTAGCTTTATGTGATGGATTACTACTAATGGCTGCCCAGGCAGATCCAGCATTGGATCCTTCACCAATCATATCAGAAACTGGTAGTTGACGTCTCGCAAATGAAACTTGTAATTTAGTTCCCTCAACAAAAGTTCCATTGATCTATGAGAATTGTAAAAGTTAAATTAATGAAATTCATTGAACAAAAACATAACGATAGGATTAAACTTACTTCTTGAATAGCCTTCTCAGCAGACTCAATTTTGTCAAAAGTAACAAAACCACAGTTCCTATCTAATTCCATGGACACATTTATAATTGAACCAATGTTATTGAAGGCTTCTCTACAGATCTCTTCAGTCAATACCCCAATTCCACGAATGTGTACTGTTTTCCCTTGTTTTGGTTTAAAATCAGGTGAAGTAGTGCCAAAGCTAGTAGAATTAGAATTCTTCTGAGGACTCAGTCCACTAATACCAATAGTTTCACTTTCGATATTGTTGATTGAAGTACTACTCTGTCCCTCATTCATTGAATTATTATTATTATTATTAAATCTCCTCCTGCCACCATGTTGAGTAAACTTTCGATCTTGATATGGTGAAGCATATGGGTTATTTGTATTTGTATCTGAGGTAGATGCAGATGGGGAAGGGGTAAAGGGTTTAAATTGAACACCCGAAGAGACTCCAGTAACTCCAGAAGTTAATTGAAATGTTCCACCATGTGGATTTATTGTAGGAGTGACAACAGCGGCTGCACGTGTTTCTGTTAATTTCCTCACAAGCCCTTGTGGTTTCTTGAATATTAATTTACTACCCGAACTTTTATTTGGTACACTAATTTTACCAGAAAGTATAAGTTTCTTAGCATACTCTTTTGCTTCTTTTGGCTCGAGCGGTCGCTTCAGTGGATTTATTTTCTCTGGTTCGGATTTTGGGTTCTGGAATGCATGGAGTGCGATTTTCTGTTTAAAAATCAAACCTTTAGTTAAACGTACAATTACTTTAGAAGATTTAGATTCATTTGAATATTATAGTAGAAGAGACTCGACTATTTTTGAGTATCCGATCCAATTCTCCAATTCCAACATACTTCTTTTAAACATTATTTTAGTTACCTTTTTTTTAAGTTTTGCATATTTGGCTTTGAGCATTAACTCTTCGTCTGTGAAGCCCGATGGAAAATGAAGAAAAACCATCTTAAAAATTGAAGTGTTTTAATTTAATTAATATTCAACCCGTTTTTAGTTACTTTTCAAGTAAAGGATGTTTTCGTCGAAACTGATAAAGCTCCAAAGTATCTTGCAATGTTTATCACTTTCTAACATCGTTAAGTGATGATTGATTAAATTAAACCTAAATTAAAAAAAATTGTCTAGCTTATTAAAAAAATAAGCTTTACCTTTACAGCAACAGTGTTTACTAAACTTTATGTCAGTCTCAGGGATACTGCAGCAACAGTATTCAGTTTGTTAGAGGTGGGCAAAGTTTCGAAATAATTCTCTTTTTTTTAGAAAGATAATTTGTTCATTGGGAGGGATCAAAATTGAACTGGCAACAATGAACGTTAATTGTTAAGTACAGAGAACTTTTTAAGAAAACTAAAAAATTCTAATTCAATCAAATTTGAAAAGAAGTTTAGTTGAGAATCTTTAGGGATTTTCCTTATCAACCTTGTTTGGATCTGATGATTGGCTGAATTTAAATTTTCTCAGGGTAATATTCCTTAGACTATCCTTAACCTTAGAATTGAATCAAAACTAAATTTAATTAATCTTTCATCAATATAATTTTTTGTTGGTTTATAATATTTGTGTATAACCAAATAGAATCTTTCGCAATTATTGTAAAATCATAAATACCAAATATACCAAAAAAGTCTATCAAAAAATGTTCGGAATGTATCAAAAAATTCAAAAATTCAAATTCATCCAATCAGATTCGAGAAATTTTTAATATTTAAATTCCATTGGCTGAATTTAAATTTTTGAATTCTCTTCGAATACTCGGTAAAACTAAATTAAAGGAAAAATAAGGGAAATATGGCCCAAATTGATAAATAAAAAAATAGGAAGAAAGTACGGATTTTTGTCAGACCATTTCACTTTTGCTTTCAGTGAAAGTTTTTCACTAAATAAATTTAGAACTAAAAATAATAACCTTACTATTTTAATAAAAAGGTAAACTGAAAATTTAATTTAGTGTACAAAAGACCAAAAGTGAATTCATTAGGAAAGCATCATGATCATTAGCAGTAGCGAGCGCAGCTGCAACGGTGATATCGTGAAACTTTCGGGGAAGAATGGATTTATTGAGCATAGTGATGACGATGAGGAGGAGTCTTGAGTTTTTTGGGGTTCCCAACAAACAACAACCTAAAATCCAAAAGCTCTTCTTCATGGATCAATTTTTGGTTTGAGTCTGTCTCTTGGAAGTGGGGCAACTGGGTGTGTGTCTCTCAACTCTCAAAGACCTCGGATTCGGAGTTCTCCACTTCCACTTTGCTTGCCTTACACTCACCTCGAGTAGCGAGTATACGTTACTCGATCTCCAACTAATTAATTCTGGTAAGATACGTCCTCAATTCCAACTACCTTTACTCTTAGGTAATACTTTGTAAATAATAGTTTTGTAATTAGTTTTAAAATACAGTCAGACTTGACTTCTACACGGCTCGCTTCTTCACGGGTCCATTGAAAGTATTCATTATTATATATACTAGATATTAGAGTCAGTTTTATATCCATTTTAGTAGACTATTAATTAACTAATATTTTTTTCTTTTATTTTCAGGACGGGATGGCTGATGGGAAGGGGAAGAGTAACCATTACTCACCCGGGAAGCAACAAAATGAAGCAGGCTTCGGGAAATTCATCTGGAACGGATCCACAGGAGAGTTCTTGGGAAGGACCGCTGGGAGTTGGTGTATGTTTGTCGTATTTTGACCTTTTAATATCATTCTAATACCCTTTCATGACTTTGACATCATGTCAAGTCAGCAAGTGGGATCATATTCTGGCCTCCATTTTACTATATAATCCTAATCATTCTGCGCAAAAGGGAAGGATTTGAGTAAGACTTAACGTTTATTGCTCCTGTGATTACAAAATTCTAAGTGGGTCTGTAAGTAAGGTTTATGAAATTATGGACGGTAATCGTCAGGCTTAATCATTTGTTAAGTTTTTAGTCCATCAGTGATGTCTACGCATTAGTTTGACCATAGGGAAGGAAATCTATCAGGAATTTCCATTATAAGTTATTACATAAGACCTCAGTAACTTTTTTTTGTTGCATAATTTATATTTAAAATTGGCAATTTACAATTATTATTGGACTCATGTCTTATGGCTCACACCTCCTTGATTTTTTACGATAATATTATTGGTTTAAATTAAAGTTGAAGTATTCGTGGAGGTTTTTATTTCAATTTGAAGGTCTATCTATACCAATACCAACTCATGTTATAACAATGCTAAATCAATTTTGCTTAAAAAAGGTCACCAATCAGAACAACCGAAGTGATTATAAGTACTCATGTCGAAGGTAATAGCATTTCAGAATTTAAAAGGCTTTGTAATTTGTACAAACCAATTTGAAATTGTTACAACAGAAATTATTGTATTTTAAATCTTGTAAATGACTATCGAAGTCAAGTGTTGATAATTCCGCAGTAAAGGAAAAATTATTATATGACACTTGAAACTATTTGTCACATCATTACTAAAGCAGTACGAATCCGTATATTGGTCATTTGTTTTCAAAAAATTAAAACATTTCTTTTTATCAGGCCTTGAAGCTCAGGTACCTGCTCTACTGCTCCATGAATCTCTCTCACTTTTTAAACCCAACTTTCAAAGTTTCGATAAAGAAATAGTCACTACTCCTTTAGGTTTTGGCCTAATTCCAGTCCTTCCATGCCGAAACACGCCAAAATAGAAATGATGACGAGGTTTTCCTTTAGTAAAAATTTCTTGTTAGAACGCTTCTTTCATCATTTGACGTCATAGAGAAACTCTTATGGAATTAAAAATTATTCATAATTTGGAGTACATTTTGGTTATGAACCTTGTACCATCGTCGATTAATGAAATGAATCCAGTAGCGGTCAGTTTAAATAATTTGATTCAAGGTATTTTTATTGATATAATATCAGTAGTTTCAATTTCATAATGAGGATTTCTGCACCATGTAATTTAAGTTCGATGCACCTTTGTCTGTCAAATTTTGAAATTTTTTCACAATGTAAGTATTATCAAATTTTGTGATAAGGTGATTTAGATAAACTTTACAACTACATGTAAACTGATGCAATTACTGCATTAAAATTTTATTTTCTGACATTGATGTAAGCTTAATTGAATTTAGTTGAAAATCAGTTTAATATCGTAATTCAATAGAACCAGGACAGAAAATGAGATAAATTAATATAAGTACTTGAAAGGCTGCCGTGTGGAGTGGCTTATTATTGCTCAACTAATGTATTCTGTTCGTGTTTTCTAACTATGTATCCTACTAAATATTACACTGCTTCAGACTGGACTGTTTTATGAATGTGTAAATTGGTAATTTCCAAATTCCAATCACCACTAATTTCTCATTTTTCTTGTCTATTTGAAAGCTTTATTTCGTATGTTGTAGGATCAATTTTGCTAATGGAACATATTACCTTTTCAATAATTACTTATGATATTTTCGAAATTTTCTCTTTAAATGAACTGATGAATGAGATCTCCGAGTGGTTCATGAATTCGTGATACCTGAGCATATTTAGACGATTGGGGAAATAATACATTGTGAAGGTTTTACTGACTGACTAATTTGCATATGCATGAGAGTCAAAAACTGCTAAAGTATATTTTGTGAGTGGAACGAATAATCCTATAGGGATTATTGCATGTTATTCATTCAGTAGGAGCTTGAAGAAGACCGAACAAAAAAAAATACTATGGTTATTGGCAGATTCACTTGAGAATTTTGAGTAATCACCATCACTTCTTAAAAACCAGTGGAAGGATATGGAAAAATCAATTCTTCTGTACATACCTATGTTACAATACATAATGTCATTATAATACTGAAGGTTTCCTATAAGTTATCGTTACCATTTTTAGTTTTCTCTTTCTTGTACAAAGATGCTGCTATATTGTACATAATTCTAGTTGATTGTTGTCTCTTGCAAAATTAAGTAAATCAAACTCAAGGGCAGTATAATTTTTTATGTATAATGACCAGTTTTGTCAGATACAAAAGTTTCATGTATTTTTTTTTTTAATTTCCACAGTCAAAATTACGGTGTTTTACATCTTCTTCTTTGCGGGACTCGCGGCATTTTTCGGACTGATGCTCTTCATCTTCCTTCTTACTCTCAACCCTGCTTATCCGAAATGGATTGGGACAAATGGTCTTATTGGTGGAAATCCTGGAATTGGATTTAGACCTATGCCAGATCAAGATAAGAATGTAGAGTCCACACTCATTTGGATTAATCGAAACGCAGAGACGAAAAACTCATATTGGGCCGAGGAATTGAATAAGTTCTTCCATAAATGTAAATGATAATTATGACTAATCATTTAGATAAATGAAATTAATAAGTGAATGAAGAGTGAAATATAGAAAAGTTTGATCGTTTTTTTCTTTGTATTCTAGTTTACAACAAAACGGAACAAGGTCGAGCCCCACGGAACTGTGCCTATGGAGGTGATAGTTCCACTGATACTCAAGCATGCTTCTTGGATATCACCAACATGAACAGGCAATGTTCTAAGGAATTGTCGAATTACGGCTATGAAGAAGGAGAAGGAATCCCATGTGTTCTCATTAAATTGAACAAAGTTAGTTATCAATCCTAAAAAAAAAATTCATTTAGTATTGTGAGTTTACTAAGTATTAGAGTATTTTTAATAATAATTTTAGATTTACGGCTGGGTACCAGAGCCATACAACACCACTGAAGACTTGATAGTAGCAGAAGACCATGGGATGCCGAAAGAACTTCTTGGTAGACTCAAAGACTTAGTCGCTAAGAATGACCCAATGGTATAATATTCACTAGTCATTTGTAGATCAATTTTATTCTGATATCAGTGTTTTTTTTCGTCTAAATTTTTAGTTGAACACAATTTGGGTAACTTGTGAAGGTGAGAATCCAGCAGATCGTGAGAACATTGGCCCAGTAGAGTATTTTGCTCCTCACAACAAGGATGAACAATTTCAAGGGATTCCAGGTTACTACTTTCCTTATATGAAACAAGATCGCTACAAGGCACCATTTGTTTTTGTCAAGTTCACCAAGCCTCAAAGTAAGGGAACTGAATAGAACTTTCTTTTTAATCATAAAAGTTATTGATTTATTTCAATTTTAATTAAATTTTTCTAGACAACGTATTAATCCAAATTGAATGTAAAGCCTGGGCAAAGAATATTAAGCCAGATCGCCAATACCGTCTGGGTTCAGTGCACTTTGAACTCATGATTGATTGAAGGAAATTCGTGACTCTTTGCCTTCGTCGTCGTGGCCCAAGTTCAACTTTAGTCAAAATGGTTATATAATATAAGATAGAAATTAGAGTTTTTCCCAACATTTCTCCGATCAATTGCTCCTCCCCAATGGTCAAAATCCCTTGACTTAATCATGCCGCCATTTTTTTTTTGTTTTTGAAAATACCTATCTACTTGTCCGATTTACTATAATTTCATTTCTCTTGATTTATAATTGTAAACCATTTTCCTAATGCAGATCATCCTTATGCATTTAGAGATTTACTTAAATCTAAAAGTATTAATTAAGATTACTTTTCAGAGTGCTGGCCACAACCCATTCCCATTAAAACAACGACTACACGTCACTTTCTGCAGCTTACTTTATCCAATCACAAATCAATCAAATACCTCCGATTAAAAACTTATCCAGTAGAAAAGTTTCTCAAAAAAAAAACTAACTTAAAATGAAAGATTTAGACCTTAGTGACTCCTAAGGTTCAAATGAAATAAGTATTAATTTCTCTCCAGTATTTGTTCCTTTTTCATTTTAAAAGTTTTTATTTAGACATGCCTACTGTTTTCATTCCATATGGAAATCCCTTTGGTTGATTATCATTGTGGAAAGTTTACTACAAACACCTTAGCCCAAAACGTTTAATTCTTCTTCTTTCAGCATCATAACCAAGTGACGTAGTACATAGTAAGAACGTGGCGTGGCGATTATCATGTACTTATTGGATCTAAAAATTAAATAAAAACTTGTCGGGTTTTCGGATTTTATTACTTTTCATTGAGAGCTTTTAGACATAACTGCTGAGCTTTCTGGTAAATTGAAAAAAAATTTTATTTAGCTATTTATAAACGGCATTGAACTAAAAAAAAACTACTGCATTCGTTTCTGAATTGACTGTAGATTAATTTCCGCAGATGGATGAGTTGAGGGGTTGCCCGAACGGGTACAATTAGGGATTGCAATTGAAGACCGTCCCCGATCAGGGAATCGGGGATTTCGGGGAAATAGATTCCCTGGAAACGCCGGGGATCCCCGATCGGGGAAAATAACATCAACATAATAGAATTAAGTTGTGTTTTTTCTTTTTCTTATTTGTTTAAAAAATTTTTATCATAATTACTATTTTTTTTTCACAAAAGTTTGTTAGTTTGTTGTGAATGGTGAAATGCAAAAAAACAAAATCGGGGGACCGACGGGGAAAACGGGTATTTCCCCGTCCCCGTTGTCGGGGCAATTTCCCCGCCAATTGCAATCCCTAGGTACAATATCCATCTCTCAGAATTCTTATGCAAAAATCTCAACTTATCATAGATGGGATGGAACTTTAGCAAGCTATATAGCAGTTAGCCGTTAGAAATTAGACCATACGAGGAATTGTGGAAAAATTACAGATTTTATTAAATTTTGTGCTTGACCTACTTAGTAGTAGATTTCAATCTAAAACAGATTTAGTCACCCATAGGCGAAATATTTTTGAATATTTGAATATGCACATTACTAGTTAGTATCTTCGTGAGAAGCTATTTTCGGAGTTATCCTGGGCTTTAGAATCTCAGCTGCAGAGTAAATTGTAAAAAAAAAAGAACAATTTTTCTTGGTTTTTCCTCCTTGACCTACATAACTTAGAATTTGGACTAAACAGAGCAAAACGTACAAATCGGAAACGTTTTTCAATAGCATATGAATAGAGCATATGAATAGAATTCGTGGGAAGCTTATATCTGGTTTAGGGTTCTTATCCCTGAGAAATTTTTTTCTGTGTTGACCCCTTGAAGTCACAGGTCAAGGTCGAATCCCTGTTATCTCGTAAGCAACAAAATTCCCTACAACAAAAGTTGTTCAGGCCGTCAACCCAAGTAACTTTTCCTTTAAACTTGTTTTTGTAATTACCCCTTGAGGTCACAGGTCAAGGTCAAATCCCAGTAAGCTCGTAAGCGACATCACTTATACAAAAGTTGTTCAGGATGTTAAATCGAATAACTTTAACCTTAAACATTTTTTTCTGTGATTCAAATTTTAAATCAAAATCATTCGCGCGCTTGGGCAGAGAAATTTAACGGATGACCGATTCGTCAAAAATTTTTTTGCACTTTTTGAAAATATTTTTTTGCATTTTTTTGGTTGTCCTTGGTGATGAATAAAGTACGCTTTGAATAATAGGTTCAGTCTGACCTAGCTGGATGCGACCTAGCATAAAAAGCGTGCTATTGTGGCGGCATTCAGAAAGGGGTCGACGTTCCTCGCCGTGGGCATACTCACATTGGCAGACGTCTCTAATATCAAAATATACTAATAGTATTCTAATCTTGAAGTTATGCTTTCTAACGTAAACAAGTAACAATCAGAAAACCGAGTCGAGCTGAGAGCTGAACTGGAGATTTGCCTATCTCGAGTAAAGTGAATAACTCTTGAGCTACATAGCTTGCTAAATTTTCGGGTTAAAAACTAAGTAAATTGGTATGAAAATTGACCTTTTAACTTCTTCGAAAGTATAACAACATTTTGATATTTACCTTAGTTAATTTTCATAAGACAAGCAGTCAACTCTGAATTTCGTGTTAGCTTTAATCTGTTACAGATCGCGGCATTTTTTGCTCAGCCTGTACCAATAAATAATTATTATTGAATTCCATTAATTTCAAAAGTATCAATAACTGTGTAATAATTAAATCAGTTCATAATTTTTTTAAATTCTGTTTACAAGTACACGGTTAAAATTAAGCCATGTCAATGTCCTAAGCTTTCATATAGGTCATTCCTTAAAATTCTGCAAATACCATGCTTGACCTTGACCTGACATCTCAAGGGGTCATCACAAAAAAAAAAGGTTTGACAGCCTGAACAACTTTTGTGTAGGGCATTTTGTCACTTACGGAAGAACGGGTGTTTGACCTTGACCTACGACCTCAAGGGGTAATCACAAAAAAGTTACTCGGTTTGACGACCAAAACAACTTTTGTACAGGACATTTTGTCGCTTACGAGATAACTGGGATTCGACCTTGACCTCAAGGGGTCAACAGAGAAAGAAATATCTCAGGGATAAGTTACTCAGATTAACATCCTGAACAACTTTTGTATGTCATTTTATCGGCCATATATTAACATAAAAAAGTTTTGTACTTAGAAAGTATTTTTTGTAATTATCCTTATGAAGAAAAACTTACAAAAATTTCGAGATCTATTAGTATTAGTTAAAAAAAAACAAATTTTCACGGCCCCCTTTAGGTCGAATCCAATCCAACCACCTTTGATCTCAGGAGGTCACCACAGAGAAAAATGTCATTAGAAAAAGTTGGTCACTGAAACATTCTAAGCAAGATTTGTAGAGGTCATTTGGTCACTCAAGATAGGTTACTATATCGATACAAGAAATTTTTCAAAGTACATGACCCGTAACGTATTGACCACTTAAGGTCACGGGAGAGAAAATTGTACTGATAAATATTGTTTACCTGCTTATGCCAAACAACATTTGTAGAGGTCATTTTACAAGTTTTCACAAATGACCTAACTTTTGACCTCAAGAGGTCACCACAGAGAAAAATATCATTAGGAAACGTTGGTCGAATCATTCTAAGCAACATTTGTAGAGTTCAATTGGTCGCAATGCATAACTTACCTAATGGGAGAATATTATTGGCTCCTCTTTCATGCAACATGCAGTCCATAGATGAGATTGTAATAGACTAAGGGAAAGCTCTTCAGAGAGATTGAGGCTAAAAAGCTTCAACGGGAGAGGGATTTGTAATTTGTAAATCTAACATCACCAACTCCCATATATCCTCTCTTCGTGATTGGTCTATATCTTTTCTTCGTGATTGGTCCTCTTATTAAATTCTCTCTTAGTCATTGGTCCTCAGGAAACTACATAGGCATGGCCATTAGGAACGAGCAAAAATAAATTCTTTTACTGCTTGTGTTGTGCGTCAGCTGTTGCTGTGGGTGCAAAAAGTTAGCAGAGCATTACCATAAAATTAGCAGATCAGCAAATCAGACCGTGAAGTTAGCACCCTAGCACCATAAAGGGAACAATTAATGGAAACGCACTCCCCGCGGAATTGGGTAAGTGATACCTCAATCGATTGGAAATTTCATGCAGATTACGAATCTGGCATTCATTAGTGGCGGTCAAATCAAATTTTCCAAAAAATTTGCAAATTTGTGCAAACAAAAAAAAAATTTTTCTGCACTGTTTTACCCAAATATCCAAGTGGAATTGGGTAAGCTATATCTCAATCGATCAGAAATTTTACGTAGATTACAAATCTAATATTCGTTGATGACGGTCAAGTCTCATTTTGTAAAATTTTGTAAATTTGTGCCAAAAAAAAAATTTTTTTTTAAAGCGACTTTTCAAATGTGCGGGGAAAAAATTAGGTATTCCGAGGTATTCCGAGGCACCTCAAATTATGATGAAGTTTATTTTGTAGACTAATAATGGGGTAGCTGATCACAAATATGAAAAAAAATTTCACCGGAAACGCATAGAAAAAAAGTTATGAATTATTCAAAATGAAACAAAAATAGGATTTAATATGCGTTCGTTGTCAGAATTAGGATTCGTTTGCTTGTTAATCAATAAAATATTTCATCAGAATTTTGTTATTAAGCAAAAAAAATGGCGGCGCGCATCGCGCGCCTCCGTTAGCTGTTGAAAGAGCCTTCGGCTCGTTCAAACGCCGCCGGAAAATATGGTTTAAACTACCTGAACGCGATATCTGTTACAGGTATGCAATCACACTCAACTAACACAATCCGATTGTGCAAATCTTAGTCTTATAAATGTGGTGGTCTTATAACGGATATACAGTTCATTCCAAAACTATAAGCGCAACTTTTTTTTTTCAGAATTCAAAGAATTATTCGATAATTATATAAGTCATCAAATACTTCATTTTGATGATAATCAATAGAATTTTAAGTCTCAAAAATAAATTGTGGTTAAAACCAAAGTTAGAGATGAGATTATAATTTTAGGAAGGAGTAAACGAGGGAAAGGCGTTCCAAAACTATAAGCGCACTCTCTAGTTTTTAAGTTTCCTCAATTGTTTCGTTGGAATTTAATTTCGAAAGTTAATTGTATCAAACTAACACTTTAGACTGGATTCCGTATCAAAATTTCAGTCATATAAATAATTTGGAGGGTCATACCAAGGGGAATGAAAAGTGTCAGGTCAGACCACATGCTTTAATAAGCTGTCAAATACTAAAATTGAAGCGCAAATTGGACGAACAGGGTTCTGCATCAGAAATAACTTAAAAAAGAAAAAAAATGTAGGCAGAAATCCAAACCCGGCCGGAAATGGTTACTTTCTCCGAGAGAGAAAGGACAAATTCTCATAGAAGCGAGCAAGTAATCCATCTCGTTAGCAAAAATTAACTTAATTTGACCTTCAATGTATCAAAACAGACCAATCATAGCGTAATGGCATCATTTGTTTACGAGAATGGACAAAAAACAGTGGAAGGAGAAAATTGGGTCGAATAACGTGGTGCGGAAGACAATTATGAAGGGCATAAGCAGTGTCTTATATCCGTTCTGGTTTTACAACCGCTAGTCTTATATCGAATTATTCACCCATGCCAAATGTATTGGATCAAACCAAGCTATAAAAAATAGCTGGTCTTATAACCAATATGGTCTTATAATGGAAAGTCGTATAACCGTCGACTACTGTACTTAGCAAAAAAACCGAAAACGTGGTTCATTAGGCTTGAGAGATAATGTTAAATAAATTAGAGCATTAAAAAGCCTCGCCGTAAGTTAGGTTATGATTCCGAGTAAGGAACGGTTGACTCTCTCTGATGAACATAGATAGGTAAGATGCCGGACTGACTGTCTCAGAAGTGGCAAATTGATCTAAAGAGTAATAACTTGCACAAAGTTTAGTTGAAGAGGAACTAAGAGAGAGCTAAGATCAATCACTGAAGACAAGACCGTTGTGCAAAGCTGTAAGGAATAATGGAGATGGAAGTACGAGACATTAGGGATAGGACGAAGAAGGGGAGAATCATGATGTGGAGCATCTTATTCTTGGTTGGACTTGTGGTATTCATCTTACTCATGCTCTTCATCTTCTTTATTTACCCCAAATGGTTTGGGACAGACGACCTTGAAGGAGCTCTACAGTTCCAACCTAGACCAGACCAAAAGGAGAACGCAGGCTCAACACTCATTTGGATCAATCGGTATGATAAGAAAAACAACCCACCTTGGGTTAAAATATTGGATGACTTCTTCCAAAAATGTAAGTTTCTATGAGTATGAGTTCACCAAGATTAATAAAAATTAACACTGGAGCAAAGAATAACAATATTGATTAAGGTATTCTATTTTTTCTCTTCAGTTTACCTTTACAACAAGCAGAATGAAGGTCAACCCCCACTTAACTGTGACTACGGAGGTCAGAGTTCCTCGGATACGCAAGCTTGTTTTCTGGACATTGCCTCAATGAGCGAGCAATGTTCCAAGGAAATGCCGAACTACGGATATGAAGATGGGAAGCCTTGTGTCCTTATTAAATTGAACAAAGTTGGTTGATGAATGTAAAAAAGTTTCAATTACTTTATTCTTTACTATAAGTATAATAATCTTTTGAATTATAATTTTAGATTTACGGTTGGGTTCCAGAGCCATACAACACAACAGATGACATTAAATTGGCAGAGGAGAATGGAATGCCGAAAGAACTTCTTACTAAGCTAAAAAACTTAGTCGCTAAGAAAGACTCAATGGTAATCTAGAATATCCACGAGCCATTGTAGGTTGGATATAATCGGTGATTTGTCATGTTGTCGTTTGAATTTCAGTTGGACACAGTTTGGATAAGTTGTGAAGGTGAGAATCCGGTAGATATTGAGAACATTGGGCCAGTTGAATATTATTCTCCTGTCGACAAGTTTGGACAGTTTCAAGGGATACCATGTTACTATTTTCCTTTCAAGAACCAGGATCACTATAGGGAACCTTTTGTTTTTGTTAAGTTCGTTAAGCCTCAATGTAAGGGAGTTACTTCTGGATTACATTTCTAGATATTTTTTACCGTTTACTTCATTTATTTTCCAGTAAATGTCTTAATCAACATTGAATGTAAAGCCTGGGCAAAGAACATCAAGCCAAATCACGACAAGCCGCTGGGTTCTGTACACTTTGAACTCATGATTGATTGAAGAAAAATTTTCACTCCAAGCAAGCCTTATAACTCCTCGTGTCGTGAAACAAATTCAACTTTCAACATCATTTACTCATGTTTGTCCGAATTCTTATCTAATTATTGGTACTGCTACGGGTTTTTAAAGTTTGGTTTAATTAAATTGTTTAATTAAATTTTAATTGGTTCTCATGGCCGCTCGTATATGAGCTTCGAGCGGTTTTTATGAGCGTCGAGCTTCACGCGTTGAGCTTCCGAGTTCCGGCGTCTGCAGCGGAAACAATTCTCATGACAGCTCAAGCGAAAAGCGAGATACTGTCTTGAACATCTGATCCTACTTTATTTATCCTTTTAAAATAGGCTCTTAAAATATTGAATAAAAGTTATAATTTTATTCATTAAAATAAAAGAACTGAAAATTACTGCATTAATTTGTTACTGAATTAATTAATTTTTTTACATAATCAAAACAATAATTTTTTACTGAATTATTCAAATTTAATGAAAATTTGAAATTTAAACGTTATTTAAAATTTCCTCCAAAAAGGTTTTTAGGATACCCCAGAAATTAAGACAGTAAAAACGCGTATAGTTTGACGCAAGAAGTTAAAAATTATGAGCTTAGCTTCACGCGAACTTCTCGAGTAATGTTAACGCGCGTTTACTCAGGAGTGTCTGAAGCGAGATCGATTCTCATGCAGACGCTCTAACTTATGTGAATTCGCGTAAACCGAACGCTCGAAGCTTATGTAGGAGCGGCCATGAGAACTTACCTATGCCCAATCAAAATCCAATTTTATTTTTTCTGCAGATAGATAGTACATGGCTGCTCNATGTAGGAGCGGCCATGAGAACTTACCTATGCCCAATCAAAATCCAATTTTATTTTTTCTGCAGATAGATAGTACATGGCTGCTCCTTCTTAAACTACTTAATCACCCTGTTGGTTCAATTTCTAAACTTTTTTTTAGAAAATCGGTTGTCATTACCATTATGGAGTGTTATCGAAAATTTCATTGTTTAAACGTTTAATTTTTGTTTTAAAAAGTGTACCTCAGTAACATTCAATATACTGAAAGTTTAATACTTATAATCTACATATTTGATCTCAAGTTAAATGAAAACTTGTCGGGTTTTCGAATTTTGTTTCCTCAACAAGTTGTTTCGATAACTGCCAAAGTACGACTAGATNGAAGTTAAATGAAAACTTGTCGGGTTTTCGAATTTTGTTTCCTCAACAAGTTGTTTCGATAACTACCAAAGTACGACTAGATATGGAGTAGAATCACCAAAAAAATATATACTTTATACTTCATAATCAATCCAACAGTGGTGAATTCTCTAAATTTCCCCGAAAGGAGAAGTTTGTCATCATATAGTGCAAAAATTTTAGTCAACCAATCAGTCTATTTTTAATCAGCTAATTATTACTCCTATTTACGTTGCGATTTAAAAAAATTCATTGTAACTCCTTCCTTAGCCACAAAACAACGTAAGTTTTTCTAAGAAAGTCTTCAATTTCTAGCCAAGAAAGAAACCATTATTGTTGAGGAGATCACAANCCAATGTAAGTTTTTCTAAGAAAGTCTTCAATTTCTAGCCAAGAAAGAAACCATTATTGTTGAGGAGATCACAAACATGGACGTATATGTTCATGTTACATGTGTCGATACTTGACCAACCCAACATTATAGTGTTCTCTGATTTGCTCATCATACTCAAGATTCCTCCCCTTACCTCTGTCCTTGCTATTTCTCAACTCGAAGAACTCTGCAGTATCCGGAATGCCTGAGGCCTTTAACAACGCTTCCATTTCATCTTGAGCTGGAAATGAAGGCATTGAGTTTGCGTGTGAGATATCTTGAATGAATTTAGTAAGTAGTAAGTTGCTATCTANTGTTCTCTGATTTGCTCATCATACTCAAGATTCCTCCCCTTACCTCTGTCCTTGCTATTTCTCAACTCGAAGAACTCTGCAGTATCCGGAATGCCTGAGGCCTTTAACAACGCTTCCATTTCATCTTGAGCTGGAAATGAAGGCATTGAGTTTGCGTGTGAGATATCTTGAATGAATTTAGTAAGTAGTAAGTTGCTATCTATATAGTCAATTGAGTAAAGTTGCTAAGATAGCGTATCGTTCTTCATCCGGTTCAAAAACACCCACTTTCCGTACATTTGGGAATATTTTGTTAAAATTTGGAAGGAACCGAGAGCTGAACTCTGTCTCTGTNTTGTTAAAATTTGGAAGGAACCGAGAGCTGAACTCTGTCTCTGTCCCATTTTCACCGAAATCCAACGATATTGATTTGTACTAACCAAAGTAGAAAGTTTATAGTCGTGGAAATAACCAATTAGAGTCTTCAGAGATTTTAATTGGCGTAGAGCTTACTGATAAGCAAGGCCGACCAAATTGCATTAAATCGCATTTTACAAATAACCCTTGATTGGCATATTGATAATTGGTTTCTCCACGAATTATAAAAAATGCAATCGAATGATGTAAATATGTATCGCATTAACCGCATTAAAACGCATTTTCCAGCATCGTCGCATTAAATCGCATTAAATCGCATTAAATCGCATTTTTAGTAATTGCTAACTACAAAATTTAAAATACTTCAGTAAAATTGAGTGAAATTAGATTAGAAATTAGAAAAAAAGTTAAATTTATGTCAAATCAATTGCGCATGATGTCAATTGGTAGTATAGTGGGACATATATCGTGTACAACTAGCGCACATAATTCAAGTAAATTTTCCGCATTCTGGAGTTGGAAATTGGTATATATTTTTTAAATAGCTTGTTGATCTGAAATTAGGTGCTCACTTTGAGCTTTAGCCAAACTTTAGCATTGTAAACTAGTTAACTTCTCGGTAGAGGCCAACCAAACAGCTAACTGTCCTCCAGCGCGAGGTTAAGGCATAATGAACTTATTGGCTATGTTCATAAGCACAATAGAATTAAAGAACATTGTTTTCATTTTGACTTTAGCTTACAAACTGTACAATGAATTGTAAATGCGCATTTATTTGAGAAAATCAAAACAATTTATAATTAGCAGGAACATTGGCGGATCTGTATTTCAACAGAATCAGCTTCATCGACGAAAAATTTGGGATTTATATATAATATATATATTTAAATATATTTAAAATTGAGGCACCCACATATAAGAGTGGAACCGAAATTGAACATGAATTTGTATTTCAATTCGATTAGAATCTTGCTAATCCTTAAATGCCTGGTCGTTAATAGTGTGTAAAGTGACTCTGACTCTGACTCTGACTCTCATGACTCTGACTCTATAAATTATTTGGGAGTCAGAGTCATTATATGACTCTGACTCACTCCCTGTTTTAGAGTCAGAGTCATGACTCTCAGAGTCAACTCATCAGTAGCAGAGTCATGACTCTTGTGCATTTCCTGCCCAGAAGCCGATTTTTAGTATTCAATCATGTTCAAACACGTTTCATTCATCTTATCCATTGTATTCATTTTACTTAAGAATATTTACTCTTTCTGATATAAATCATCTGTTTGTGTTTTGTGTTTGTCCCATTCTTACGGACTTTTAATTAAGAATGGAGGATGATTGAATTGTGTTAAATGTGGAAAATTCTCCAGTTCAAAGTTCATCAACATCGATTCAAGCTAATCTAAATTTACAAAAGGAGAGAAAAAAGCAAAGTGACATCTACAATTTATAGAAATTTTATACTGTTTATAGAATTTTTCTCAATATTTAAAAGAAGATATTAAACATTTTTTAATGACTCAGAGTCAGAGTCAGAGTCAGCTCGCGAAAATATGGGGAGTCAGAGTCATGACTCCTGAGTCAACTCCTAAACTACAAATAAGTCAGAGTCAGTGACTCGGGAGTCAATGACTCTGACTCAGTGAGATTTGGGAGTCACTTTACACACTAGTCGTTAATTAAAATCTGCAGTTAGGGAAAATATAATAATCGATTTTATTTTAATTCGGGAAATTCCGGGAATTAATTTTAGTTACTGTTTAATTGGCATAGGGATACATGGCGCTGGAAATCAGCCCCAAGGCGCCAGATTGGTTCCTCATCGAGATACTTCAGTTTGAAGTTGGAACTACTTGGTCATTTAACCAATAGTTAATCAACAGAGAACGGATTATGAATGAATCGTGCAATAATATCATTTTCTAGCTTCTAAATTACTTGTTTCAACATTGAATATGTATTACCATTAAACTTTAATGCTATTTTCTGTAGAAAATGAATCGCACTAAATCGCATTTTTGACGATTTTAATCGCATTTTTTGGTCGGCCTGCTGATAAGCAAGGACGCTCCGATTATGCAAAGTATTGCTGCAGGATTATGCGATCATGGGTCAGAAATTATGCGTTTTCTAGCTATGTCATTCAATTCCTCTATTCATTGCCAGAAACAGATTTAACTTTAGTTTTGTTTATTCTTGCCCTATTACATGGTTGTTCTAGAGCGTTTAATTAAGTCTGGGCTTCGTTACTTCCGTTTGCAATCAGCACAATCAGTTTAGCATATCATCTCTTAAAGAATGAAAATTAATATCCAAAAGTTAGATTTGAGGAGTAAAATTTGAAAAGGTAAAGGTGAAGGATTATCTATTGCTATAGGTTTCAATATAACTTGAAGGATTATTCAAATTTAGGGCCTGTTTAAGTATAGCTCATTTACCTGTGAATCAGCCTAAATTAGGGATGTCACCAAGATATCAGTTTTAACATAGGATAGACAAATATTGAAGGTAACTGGAAAGTGTCTAAATCCTACATTTCACAAACGGAATCTAAAGTCTCCTCAACTAACAAGTCATCAAATTATTGGAATTATAAAGAACTCAAGACCCAACAATTACCAAATACCAACAATCTTACTAAAAAAAGCCAAGCACGCCTTCGCAGTTTCTCTTTCACACCTTTCCAATCATATCTTTATATGATTCGAATATAGTTCGAATATATATAGTTCGATCCCGCAAGCTTTCAAAACAGTTGAAATTTTACTATTATACAAAGGCATAGGAAGCAAGAAAGATGCTTCATCCTACCGCCCTATTGTTAGCATCATACCTGTTACAAAAGTTTTTGAAAAAGTTCTACTCAATCGGCTACAACCTTTGATTGAATCATCCCTCAATGATAATCAGCATGGCTTTCGGTTAGGACGATCGTGTCATACGGCTATTACCTCTGTCGTGCAGAAAATACAGTACCTCCTAGACTTAAAATCTCAACGAGTAGGAGCAATCTTCATTGATCTGGAAAAACCCTTTAACTCCGTCAACCATGACATTTTACTTCATAAAATGATAACAAAATTCAGAACTAATCCAATAATAACTAAATTAATTAAAAACTTACTTTCTAACAGGTTATACAAAATCAAAATTGGCGAAGAACACTCCAAGCTACAAATGGACACGAACGGAGTACCTCAAGGATCCTGTCTTGCAACCCTATTGTTCTCAATTTACATCGATGACCTTGCCACTATCATCTCAATACCGTTCGCTTTTTACGCCGATGACCTTGTAATTTTTACATCACACTCAGACACTGCTCAAATCGCTGAAATACTTACAAAAGAGCTCAACAAAATTGAAGAATGGTGTAGAACTAATCTAGTTTTTATCAACCAAGAAAAAACGAAATTCATCATTTTTCATAAGCCACAAGACACCAATTTTGTTGCTCCACCTTCTATATCACTAAACAATAAAATAATCCAGCAAGTTACTGAATTCAAATACTTAGGCATCATCCTCGACAGCACTCTTTCGTTCCCCAAACACTTTAGACTAATCGATGCGCGGCTCTCAAGTGCACTCGCAAAACTTCGTAGCATACGTCGACTATTGACAACGAAGGTTGCTCAACTCATGTTTAATGCATATATTCTACCAATATACGACTACTGCATGGACGTCTGGGCGACTCAATCGGTTCAAGAAATTTCTTATCTTGACTCCAAAATTAAAAACTTCTTAGTTTGGAGCCACTTTCCAACGTTATGCCGAAAATTTTTAAAATCCAAGAAAAAAGCAAACCCAATTTCCGTTAAAAACTTAAATCTTTCAGACATTTATATCAATTGTAAATTACTAACTGTTTCTGAACGCGCCAACTGGACTTTGGGGAAAATTTTTTCAAATATAGCTTCTCACCAATTCCTTGTTTAAATGCCACGTTCACTTTTAGCTCAAACCTTCGTTCATCACGATCATTACCGCTCATACAAACTTCCAGAGCCAACACCGAATTCCTGAAGAAATCATGGAAATTTTGAGGAACTAAGCTATGGAACTCATTCCCAAAATCTTGGCAAATATTTGATGACAACTCCTCCAATCACAGTTAAAACTAGCACAATCCAAGTGCTAGTTTTAACCATATTTTATTTAATTACTTTGTGGATGCTCGCACCTCTGTCTGGCTTTCATAACTTCTTTAAATTCAATACGTAGATTTATTTATATTAACATTGACTCCTAGGGGAGACCAGCAATCCTTGATTGTTGAATTAGGTCAGTCAATCGAATAAATAATATCAAATCAAATCAAATCAAATTGGTAAGATTTTCTGTCTAAAATTGTCAAAAAAATTGTCTCAAAAAATAGTTGGAATTTTGAATTTCTACAGAAAGGGAATAACTTGAAGGAAATGGAGCAACTGAATTTAAAAACTACATTTATATTACGTGAAATATTTTGTTTCACGAAATCAATGAGGGACAGCCTGAATGATGAACGTTTCGAATAGAATCAACATATTTATGAAAACATTTTAAGAGTACTTCAGCAAATACTGATGAAAATAAACACCAAGTTGGTCGTCAATTACGGAATTCAGGCGCCAATGAGTACTGAATGTTGTTAAATTCTTTTTTCTTTTTTTTTACTATTGAACAATTTTGTTGATTGATTGCTTTTATTCAACATTAGGACCACTAACCTAGAAAATCATAATAATGCTTTTATCACCCCGCCCTCTATCTCTCACAAAGATGAAATTTTAGAATTTCCCGACAAATCGTTATAAAGTTACAGAATAACGTGCACGCGGAGATTAGAGTTCTTAGATCAAAATTTTGGTGGTGGCAGGTCATTAGTTTCTTGAATTTCCCATGTCACAATGAAGTTATANAGTACTTCAGCAAATACTGATGAAAATAAACACCAAGTTGGTCGTCAATTACGGAATTCAGGCGCCAATGAGTATTGAATGTTGTTAAATTCTTTTTTCTTTTTTTTTTACTATTGAACAATTTTGTTGATTGATTGCTTTTATTCAACATTAGGACCACTAACCTAGAAAAGCATAATAATAATGCTTTTATCACCCCGCCCTCTATCTCTCACAAAGATCAAATTTTAGAATTTCCCGAAAAATCGTTATAAAGTTACAGAATAACGTGCACGCGGAGATTATAGTTCTTAGATCAAAATTTTGGTGGTGGCAGGTCATTAGTTTCTTGAATTTCCCATGTCACAATGAAGTTATAACGATAGTGAAAGGGGGAAATGGAATTTTTTCTCGATGCATGGTTAGCGAAAAAATCAAAGCCATTTCTTTTTGGGGTTTTTTTTTTTTTTTTTTTTTTTGATAAAATGAGTTCGAATTTCGTCGAAACTGAACTTTACAACCCCTTCCCAAAATAACTCACCTTGGGTTAAACGAAATGGAAATTACGGAAATTGATTGAAATGTTGAAGTACTAGTATTTTAATCACAGTCTGTGATAATGAAACCATTCCTTGTTAAGTTCAGAAAATTAATTTATTTATGAAGAAATTCTTATTAAAAGGTGGTACTTCAGGTACTAAGTGACAACCATACTCATTTATCATTGAATTCAATTAATCAGACAAAAATAACATCAATGATTAATCTGGGACTGATTATTAGAATTTCATAATCTTTTTTTGTTACAAAATCATTGTTGGATATAAAATAATTTGAAGTTTTACATAATTTTATAACTTTTTCAAAGGATTTAAATAAGTAAGTACCATACTCATTACTTCACTTCAACGGATTTCCACCTAGTTGAAAGAGGAGAAGTAAATTTTCAGTTGTCCAAAATGGTGTCGTACGTTTTTACGTTAATTTTTGCCGCTATAATCTCTAAAGTGCATAGTCTTAACGTAAGACCTTGCGGAAAATTGCCAGTTCCAATTTACTTTACAACTGCAGTATATGATGGTTCTTCGGACTCAGTTTTTGTACTGGGTGGTAAGGACGGGTAGTACAATACTGCTGACATTCTCAAATATGACATCAATTCTCATGCTGTTGAAGTCGTCGGAAAGTTTCCCTACTCTGTTGCAATGGGAGCAGCTGCAATGGGAGCAGCAGCTATATACAAGAATGGTGACATCTACTACGTTGGTGGTGGTCCGATTCCTATTGAAGACTACTCACCAAACTTTATTCACAAATTCTCCACCAAAGACTCCAAGGCATCCACAACATTNATTCCTATTGAAGACTACTCACCAAACTTTATTCACAAATTCTCCACCAAAGACTCCAAGGCATCCACAACATTCCAGCTCAATAAGTATTACTGGCCAATAGGTAGTAGCGCAGTAAATGTTGATGACTTCGTCTACATCATCGGAGGAGATTACGGGAACATCCTCCAATACGTTTTCAGATACCATATCCCTACGAGTACTTTCGGCTTTGTCACGAAAATTCCTGGTGGTTTGTCAGTCACTTCTGTGGTCTACAATGGCAAACATATTTATGCATTAGGTNTTCCTGGTGGTTTGTCAGTCACTTCTGTGGTCTACAATGGCAAACATATTTATGCATTAGGTGGGAATGTTGACCACACAGCGTCAGACGTAGTGGTCAAATTTGACCCAGCTACTCAGGAATTAAACATACTCAATGCAACACTCCCTCAAACGAGAGCTTATGCTAATGCTCTTCTTGTTGGAGACATGGCTTATCTTATCGGCGGTCGAGATACAAAACAAGAGATACCGAAAACTGCCACTTTGTTTAACGTTACTGATGAAACTATCACGGAAACCATTGTCAAGTCTCCCTTCCCACTCCCAAGTCGTGCAGGTGCCGTTTACGTCGAAAAGAAGAATGAAATTTTAATGTTCGGAGGGTTTGGAGAGACTAAAGCTTCAGACGATATTCTTTGTATTGATTTCAAGAATTAAATAGTACTAATAAATTTATTCACAACTTTAAATAAACAACAAAATTAATTTTTCTTNTATTGATTTCAAGAATTAAATAGTACTAATAAATTTATTCACAACTTTAAATAAACAACAAAATTAATTTTTCTTCAAATTTATTTACTATGTTAATAATTAATAATAATTATTGTTTTAACTAGCTACTGCTATATCGAGTTTAACATCCAATGTTCGACAATTACGCACTTTCGGAATCATTACGCTCGTATAATGCGGAAAAATGCGTTTTTTCATATATTTGCGTCCGGAGCTGGGTGATTAATGAATATTCTGTTGGGATTAGAGATCAGAGATTACAATTTTTGACTAAGTGGGTTAGAATTAGGGATTGAGGATTAACCTGTTTTCTAGATTGAGATTAACCCGGGATTGATTTTCAAAAATTATTCGCGGGATTGAGGAGTAGGGATTAATTAATCCGGATTAATTTCGTGATTAAGGGTTAAATAAAGAATTTTTTTCTTACTCCTTTTATGTTTGATTCAGCAATTTTGTAAATGAATTTTTTTTGCAATATAGTCAACATTTTGATGATACTGCAGTTTATAACGTTCCCGTTCAAATGATGAAAGAATCTTATATTGTAGAAACAAGTTTGTCTCATTGGTATGTTTCTTCGGAATTTTGTTGCATTAAATTTTACTCAGTTAATGATGCTTGTTTGCATTGAGGAGACTTTTTTAAATAAAAAATTATTATCTTTGCAAACTACCAATTTATTGAGCATGCCATATTATTTATGTAGATAATTTCGTTTAAACGAAAAGTGCTTTCCTTAACTATTGGTTATTTCCACAACTCAAAACTTTCTACTTTGGTTAGTACAAATCAATATCGTTGGATTTCGTTGGTATATTCGTTGGTAGCTGAAAATGAGACAGAGACCGAGTTTAGCTCTTTTCCTTCCAAGTTTTAACAAAATATTCCCAAATATACGAAAAAATGCAATACATATTTACATCATTCGATTGCATTTTTTATAATTCGTGTAGAAATCAATTATCAATAGGCCAATCAAGGGTTATTTGTAAAATGCGATTTAATGCAAAAAATGTATTTGGTCGGCCTTGCTTATCAGTAAGCTCTACACCAATTAAAATCTCTGAAGATTCTAATTGGTTATTTCCACGACTATAAACTTTCTACTTTGGTTAGTACAAATCAATATCGTTGGATTTCGGTGAANTGGTTATTTCCACGACTATAAACTTTCTACTGTGGTTAGTACAAATCAATATCGTTGGATTTCGGTGAAAATGGGACAGAGACTGAGTTCAGCTCTCGGTTCCTTCCAAATTTTAACAAAATATTCCCAAATGTACGGAAAGTGGGTGTTTTTGAACNAGAGTTCAGCTCTCGGTTCCTTCCAAATTTTAACAAAATATTCCCAAATGTACGGAAAGTGGGTGTTTTTGAACCGGATGAAGAACGATACGCTATCTTAGCAACTTTACTCAATTGACTATATAGATAGCAACTTACTACTTACTAAATTCATTCAAGATATCTCACACGCAAACTCAATGCCTTCATTTCAAGCTCAAGATGAAATGGAAGCGTTGTTAAAGGCCTCAGGCATTCCGGATACTGCAGAGTTCTTCGAGTTGAGAAATAGCAAGGACAGAGGTAAGGGGAGGAATCTTGAGTATGATGAGCAAATCAGAGAACACTATAATGTTGGGTTGGTCAAGTATCGACACATGTAACATGAACATATACGTCCATGTTTGTGATCTCCTCAACAATAATGGTTTCTTTCTTGGCTAGAAATTGAAGACTTTCTTAGAAAAACTTACGTTGGTTTGTGGCTAAGGAAGGAGTTACAATGAATTTTTTTAAATCGCAACGTAAATAGGAGTAATAATTGGCTGATTAAAAATAGACTCTGATTGGTTGACTAAAATTTTTGCACTGTATGATGACAAACTTCTCCTTTCGGGGAAATTTAGAGAATTCACCACTGTTAGATTGATTATGAAGTATAAAGTATATATTTTTTTGGTGATTCTACTCCATATCTAGTCGTACTTTGGTAGTTATCGAAACAACTTGTTGAGGAAACAAAATTCGAAAACCCGACAAGTTTTCATTTAACTTCAGATCCAATATGTAGATTATAAGTATTACACTTGTATAAGTATAAGTACTTGTAACAAGTTGCTATAAGTATTATTAAACTTTCAGTATATTGAATGTTACTGAGGTACACTTTTTAAAACAAAAATTAAACGGTTAAACAATGAAATTTTCGATAACACTCAAGTTTTGAATTAATTATTCGAGTTTCACAAAAATCCTTAAATGTGTGGCAATTGTGAAATTTTAAACCCCAATGTTTTTGGCATGGGCTCAACGGCTTGAGTTTTATACTCAAAATTCTCAAGAATCCAAGGGACGAAAGACATGCTAAAAGATAGGGTTTCAAAATAATTGAACCATTAACTTCTGGAGCCTCCCATAAATAGCCAGGAAAGCGAATCATGTTCTAGTTTTCACTATCAACATCAGTCTGATGCCCTCTATCACCTTATGAATAAAGTTTACGTTGGAATGACCGTAAATTAATTCTATCTAACTTTTCACACCTAGTTTCACAATTAGCACACTTTTGTTGGTAACTGAAAAGTAATTTCGCGAATACAAATAAATCGCTCCAGGCGTTCGAACAGAGGAATTAACTGAATAAAAATCATAAACCGATAGAGAATCGTATTTTGAATAAGCAAAAAAAAAAATTTTAGGAAAAAACCGTTAATTCCTATATATTTTTTGAGTCAAACTTGAGAAAGTGAAAAAAAAATTACAATTACCTAAGATTTGGTAAATTATTAAGGATTTGGTAAAGGATGGCATGCAGAAAAGCATTCCTGATTTTTTTCGCTCGGATATTCGGTTCAATTGTTTCAAATAGTGCACCTCCTAATGCTACACTACTCCTTAAAAGGAATTTTCGAAAAAATAATTTTTCGCTGAGTTATGTCATTTTTCTTAAAAAACTCTAACACAAGGGGCATGGGGCGACTATGTGCAAACAATTTTAATTTTGGTCATGTTCCCATCTAGCTAGTTTTTTCAGATTTTGTACATGACAAGTCTACTAACAGGGCATGTTTTTCCAACAAATAAATTTAGCGGGGCTCTTCTACATTCCAAGCGCGTATGCGCAGAACCTAGAGTATGAAATTCCCCATATGCAAGGTTACGGGGTTGACTATGGTTAGGCTTGTGTTAAACTTGTGTTCACAAGTACCCAAAGGCTTGAACTATTTACTCATTTAGATCACTATTAAGGTAATTCAATGCTACTCTGAAGGCAGCTTCTTCTCAATAGTAAACTTACTTTAAACTCGTGTCCAGCCTCTCGTGCACATATGCGCCAGAGTAATTTAAAAAAAAAATCTTAAAACGGAAATTTGGGCACCGGTTGACTTGGCAAATTTTTCGTTCATTAATCAAGCGATTCTGAATATTTGATAAAAATTTCAAGGTGACTTATATCTAATTAACGAATTCATAAATTCTAAAAATTTGAAAACGTAGAAAAATCGATTACTTCTTCGGTTTACATTCGGTCGGACGCATATGTGATACCAACTTTATAATATCGCTAGTCTAAATATATTACAACGAGTTTTAATTGCTNGACGCATATGTGATACCAACTTTATAATATCGCTAGTCTAAATATATTACAACGAGTTTTAATTGCTTTGGAGTTTATCCTCCATACAGCTAGCATGTAATAAGTAATGTGAGCACTTAACGAATTCATAAATTCTAAAAATTTGAAAACGTAGAAAAATCGATTACTTCTTCGGTTTACATTCGGTCGGGCGCATATGTGATACCAACTTTATAATATCGCTAGTCTAAATATATTGTGACGATGTGGTTACTCTGTCTGTCCTGTCTCCTGACAGGACAGATGACTGACTAATGAGACAGAGTACACCACAGAATCCCAGACAACCCACCCTCCAAATCCCAGACTACTTACGGATGGTTGACTGGACGAGACTGACGACGACGACTGGACAAGACGACAACGACTGGACAAGACGACAACGACTGGACAAGACAACAACGACTGAACAAGACAACAACGACTGAACAATAAGAAAAATACTAACTTTATTTTCTAATTTGAAAATAACAATTTTCTGAGAGAGAGAGAGAGAGGATGGAAGGCCAACTTATGGCCTCTAAAACTCAATCGAAACTACTCTCCAAACTCCTCATACAGTTCCTTTTCTTTTGGTGGTACTGTATAAGGAGAGTTTCCTAACCAATCAGGAGACTCCTTCCTCATCCTCTCTCTCTCTTTCAATCTTACAAACCATATTTGTAAATTCATAATTTTAAATAATAATTATAAATTATAATTATACCTAATTAAGGCGCCGCTCACCGTCTCAATATTACAACGAGTTTTAATTGCTTTGGAGTTTATCCTCCATACAGCTAGCATGTAATAAGTAATGTGAGCACGTCTTGATGTCGAAATGTTATTAGTAAAGTGTTTTGTGACCTAACTCACAACCGGGTCAATTGTGAACTTTCGGGTAGGATGCCAACAGGGACGGCAGGAATGCGGAAAGGGATGCATGGAGTATCAAAAATGATGCGAGGAGGGATGGTGGGAATGAAAGTAGTCTGCAAGGATGAAGGGAGGATGAAACACATGCGGACAAGAACGGGATGAATGCATGGATAACGAGAACAATGCGGGGAGGAATGGCAAAATTACTCATTTTTGACTGTAATCATTTAATCAGTAATCTGATTACATTTTTGCTGTCATCAAACCTGCTCTGAGAATAATCAACACAGAGGAGAAGAACTAGTAATAGGCTGAGTAGATTAATTTTTTGCAGTGACTAGTTGTGGACTGGGGTAGAAAAATTTCATTGGCATAACTATATTTACCAGTGATTTTCACTAGGAAAGTAATTATGTCAATTGCATTAACATAATACTTTTTCATAGTGAAAGTTTATGCCAGGAGTTGTGTACTAAGCTTAACTTGAGTAAAATTTAATACATTGTTTAATCCGAATATACCACTAAAATAAACAAAATTCCGAAGAAACATACCAATGAGACAAACTTGTTTCTACAATATAAGATTCTTTCATCATTTGAACGGGAACGTTATAAACTGCAGTATCATCAAAATGTTGACTCGACTGCAAAAAAAAATTCATTTACAAAATTGCTGAATCAAACATAAAAGGAGTAAGAAAAAAATTCTTTATTTAATCCTTAATCACGAAATTAATCCATAGTCCTCAATCCCGCGAATAATTGTTGAAAATTAATCCCGGGTTAATCTCAATCTAGAAAACAGGTTAATCCTCAATCACTAATTCTAATCCGCTTATTCAAAAATTGTAATCCCTAATCTCTAATCCCAACAGAATATTCATTAATCACCCAACTCCGGACGCAAATATACGCAAAAACGCATTTTTCCGCCTTATAATGAGCATAATGATTCCGAAAGTGCGTAATTGTCGAACATTGGATGTTAAACTCGATATAGCAGTAGCTAGTTAAAACAATAATTATTATTAATTATTAGCATAGTAAATAAATTTGAAGAAAAATTAATTTTGTTGTTTATTTAAAGTTGTGAATAAATTTATTAGTACTATTTAATTCTTGAAATCAATACAAAGAATATCGTCTGAAGCTTTAGTCTCTCCAAACCCTCCGAACATTAAAATTTCATTCTTCTTTTCGACGTAAACGGCACCTGCACGACTTGGGAGTGGGAAGGGAGACTTGACAATGGTTTCCGTGATAGTTTCATCAGTAACGTTAAACAAAGTGGCAGTTTTCAGCATCTCTTGTTTTGTATCTCGACCGCCGATAAGATAAGCCATGTCTCCAACAAGAAGAGCATTAGCATAAGCTCTCGTTTGAGGGAGTGTTGCATTGAGTATGTTTAATTCCTGAGTAGCTGGGTCAAATTTGACCACTACGTCTGACGCTGTGTGGTCAACATTCCCACCTAATGCATAAATATGTTTGCCATTGTAGACCACAGAAGTGACTGACAAACCACCAGGAATTTTCGTGACATATCCGAAAGTACTCGTAGGAATATGGTATCTGAAAACGTATTGATAGAGGTTCCCGTAATTTCCTCCGATGATGTAAACGAAGTCATCAACATTTACTGCGCTACTACCCCCTGGCCAGTAATACTTATTCAGCATAAATGTTGTGGATGCCTTGGAGTCTTTGGTGGAGAATTTGTGAATAAAGTTTGGTGAGTAGCCTTCAATAGGAATCGGACCACCACCAACGTAGTAGATGTCACCATTCTTGTCTATAGCTGCTGCTCCCATTGAAACAGAGGAGGAAAACTTTCCCACGACTTCAACAGCATGAGAATTGATGTCATATTTGAGAATGTCAGCAGTATTGAACTTCCCGTCGTTACCACCCAGTACAAAAACTGAGTCCGAAGACCCATCATATACTGCAGTTGTAAAGTAAATTGGAACTGGCAATTTTCCGCAAGGTCTTACGTTAAGACTATGCACTTGAGAGATTACAGCGACAAAAATTAACGTGGAAACGTACGACGCCATTTTGGACAATTGAAAATTTACTTTTCCTCTTTCAACTAGGTGGCAATCTGTTGAAGTGAAGTAATGAGTACGGTAGTTACTTATTTATATAAATTCCTTCAAAAAGTTATAAAATTAGGTAAAAACTTCAAATTATTTTATATCTAACAATGGTTTAGTAACAGAAAAGATTATGAAATTCTAATAATCAGTCCCAGATTCATCATTGATTTTATTTTTGTCTGATTAATTTAATTCAATGATATATGAGTATGGTTGTCACTTATTATCACCTTGATGAGTACCTGAATTACCACCAATTACATAATTTAAATAAGAGTTTCTTCATAAATTAATTATTTTTCTGAACTTAAGAAGGAATGGTTTCATTATCACAGACTGGAACAGACTGTGATTAAAATACTAGTACTTCAACAATTCAATCAATTTCCGTAATTTCCATTCCGTTTAAGAATTAAATCTGAAGTATTTTTCAACGAAATGACAAATGAATAGCACTGTTATATGCTGATTGGGTATGTATTGCATCGTGACAAATAGATGTGCTAATTCTGTAATATGGAAGCATACGCATGCTCCTTAGATTTAGTTAANGAATGGTTTCATAACAGACTGTGATTAAAATACTAGTACTTCAACATTTCAATCAATTTCCGTAATTTCCATTCCGTTTAAGTATTAAATCTGAAGTATTTTTCAACGAAATGACAAATGAATAGCACTGTTATATGCTGATTGGGTATCTATTGCATCGTGACAAATAGATGTGCTAATTCTGTAATATGGAAGCATACGCATGCTCCTTAGATTTAGTTAATATGAGTAGAACTTTCGACAAATATAAAATTATGTTATCTCGAAGTTACATTTTTAAGAGAGGTGTACAATCAGGTTTCGAAGTTTGGATTTAAATCCAAAAATAAAAATCAATGATTTTTTGGATTTTTATTTTTACACATAAGACAAACTTGAAGCTAAATTTTAGTACTAACACTGCATCTAAATTCAGATTCCTACCTTCAAATTCGCTTCAGGTGCTGCTTTGACACTTTGAATTTCTGAATTTGAAGAAATTTTTTCACAAAAATTCCTGATCTGCAAAGTAAAANGTGCTACTTTGACACTTTGAATTTCTGAATTTGAAGAAATTTTTTCACAAAAATTCCTGATCTGCAAAGTAAAATTTTTAATATTCAATTTAATTTTTCACAGTCGTAATATACAAATCCAAAAAATGGGATTTAAATTAAAGTATCGGATTTTTTTGATTTTTATATAAAAATCGGAGTTTTTCGAACTCTGTGTACAAACATATTGTCACTTCTTGTAAGATAAATATTACAACCTTAACTAATACGAACATTTTTACAGAAAATGTGTGCTAAAATTCTATAAACTTAGACCAAAGGAAATAACTAATTATTAGTGAAATTGTCAAGTAATNAAAAATTATTTTCCTTTCAATACGCTTTCAAATACCATATTTTTAATTTTTCACAGTCGTAATATACAAATCCAAAAAATGGGATTTAAATTAAAGTATCGGATTTTTTTGATTTTTATATAAAAATCGGAGTTTTTCGAACTCTGTGTACAAACATATTGTCACTTCTTGTAAGATAAATATTACAACCTTAACTAATACGAACATTTTTACAGAAAATGTGTGCTAAAATTCTATAAACTTAGACCAAAGGAAATAACTAATTATTAGTAAAATTGTCAAGTAATATGTGAAATTGGTGTTGGAGATTGTGAGTCACTAGGGGTGTACGAATAGCTTGCGTGGATTTCCGTGAGATTGTGTAAGGTTCCTCTTTTACGTGAAATTGCGTATTTGTGTAAAAACCGAGAGAGATTTTACGAAATTGTATCCTCTCTCATTGGTTAGAGTCACTAAGCCCATCCTACTTGAGTGAANGAACATTTTTACAGAAAATGTGTGCTAAAATTCTATAAACTTAGACCAAAGGAAATAACTAATTATTAGTGAAATTGTCAAGTAATATGTGAAATTGGTGTTGGAGATTGTGAGTCACTATCAATTGCGTATTTGTGTAAAAACCAAGAGAGATTTTACGAAATTGTATCCTCTCTCATTGGTTAGAGTCACTAAGCCCATCCTACTTGAGTGAAATTGTGTAAAAGAGGAACCTTACACAATCTCACGCAAATCCACGCAAGCTATTGGTAGACCCCTACTATCAATTTCTGACAGTCACATGCACCTTACACACCTTTAACATATACTCATTGTCCCCCCCCCCCTCTCTGGAATTCGGGTAGGTGATATGTTAGTGGTCTGGAAATTTAGCGTAGATTATGAATCCAACATCCAACATCCATTGTTGGCGGTCAAGTCAAACTTTGGGAAAATTTTTGCAAACTTGAACCAAAAATTAATTTTTTTTAGTATATGACTTACCCAAATAGATGGTCCGGATTTCAATAAGTTATAAGTTATACATCAATCGATCAGAAATTTAACGCAGATTACAATAATTTAACATTCATTGTCGGCTGTCGAATTTTTGAAAAAAGATATTTTTTCAATTTTTTTTTAATTTTTATTATTTATATGGGCAATGACAAGGTTGCTATGAAGATTACACAAGCCTTTCATAAGGTTAGTCCATTCCTCACCTTTTTTCAATTTCGATTTTTTTTTTCTTGGCTGACGGTTCGTCAGCCAGCCTAATCTTGAACTATGCTACAAAGACGATATAGGAAATTTTGAATTGAACATTTTTAAGCAAGACTTAACCATACAAGTTGACATTTTGTTTAAATAGTATTTGACGCAATACTTACAAATTTTTAATTAAAAAATAGAATTAAGAAGTTGTTTCCGAGAGCAAAGTTTGTTATTTAAAAAAAAATTGGAAGTTTTCGAAATTATCGAGTTATGGACTAACCTGATGAAAGGTTTTTGTGTAATCCTCATAGCAACCTTGGGCAATGAGATGTAGAGGATACGATTTTTTAAGATTTTCATTGGGTTTTCTTTTAGTTTTTTTTTTAGGTGTTTTAGGTTTTCTTAATGTTTATTTTCGAGGTTTTCGTTAGATTTTTAAGTTTTCTTAGATTTTGGTTAGGTTTAGGTTGTTAGGTTTTCTTTAGGTTTAGTTTGTTAGGGTCTCCTTTAGGTTTAGCTTGATTGGTTTTCTTTAGGTTTTGGATGTTAAGTTTTTAAGCTGACGACTCGAATCTTGCTCCAAATGCGTATAAAGAACTTCGAAAAATCTCTTATAAACATCCTATCAAAAAATAGAATTGGTGTTTGCAGTTGGAAAGTAGGCTGAAATCTATAGATATGCAAGGTTTATATGAAAGGGCTTAGCGAAAGAGGTAAAATTTGTCCAGAAATTTCTACTCGGTCGGTTCGAAGACCACTTGAGAAAACTTGACTTCAAACTCGCACAGCAATCCTCCACTATTCCACACTATCATCAAATAAAATTCTCTGAAATCCCCGAACCATTTCTACTGAACAAAATTTCCTCTTCGATGGCGACATGCATCCTAACAAATTCGGCTAAACTCCAACTCTGTCTACAATAAAGGAAAATGGTTTAACATGGGACATTTTGAGGAGAAGCAATGCAAATACTGTGGAGAACAACTTTCTTTTTTTTTCATNCAGCACATCTCACATTCGACTGAATTACTTTCAAGGACGTCACAGAAGCTGCTACTGATCCAAACTTCACATTTAATTTATCACTTTCAATTTCAAATATTTTAATACTTTTTCAGTAATTTTAACTCATAATTTTATTTTATTTAAATTACTTATGCCCGTAATTTCATTGATAGGGTGACGGCCAGCGTCAAATAAACTTGATTGATTGATTATTTATATGGGCAATGAGATGTCGGGAATACTATTTCTTATGATTTTCATTGGGTTCTNTTCATGCTATTTGGGAATGCACCGGCACATCTCATATTCGACTGAATTACTTTCAAGGACGTCACAGAAGCTGCTACTGATCCAAACTTCACATTTAATTTATCACTTTCAATTTCAAATATTTTAATACTTTTTCAGTAATTTTAACTCATAATTTTATTTTATTTAAATTACTTATGCCCGTAATTTCATTGATAGGGTGACGGCCAGCGTCAAATAAACTTGATTGATTGATTATTTATATGGGCAATGAGATGTCGGGAATACTATTTCTTATGATTTTCATTGGGTTCTCTTTTAGTTCTTTTTTAGGCTTTCTTAAGGTTTTCTTTCGAGGTTTTCTTTAGATTTTTAAGTTTTCTTGGATTTTCTTTAGGTTTAGGTTGTTTTGTTAGGTTGATTGGTTTTCTTTAGGTTTTGGATGTTAGGTTTTCTATAGGTTTAGGTTTAGATTTTCTGTAAATTTTTTTAGGTTATCTTAAGGTTTGCTTCTAGGTTGTTAGGTCACTAGTTTCTCTTTAGNGATTTTCTATAGGTTTAGGTTTAGATTTTCTGTAAATTTTTTAGGTTATCTTAAGGTTTGCTTCTAGGTTGTTAGGTCACTAGTTTCTCTTTAGATTAGTTAGGTTGTTACATTTTCTTCAGGTTTAGGTTGTTGACATCCAATGATTGATGTCAGATTCCTAGTCTGNATGCTTCAGAATACCTAAACTGGTCAAAAGTAAACTGGTCCTAAGAATTCCGGAAACAACAATACATAAGAATTCCCCACTGTTCTCGCACGGAGATAATTCTTTATGGAATTCTTTTAAGTTGTTATAAGCATTCCTTAAAAGCATACCCATTTAAACCATGCCTTGGCTTCCTTTCTAGACTTTATGAGNTAAGTTGTTATAAGCATTCCTTAAAAGCATACCCATTTAAACCATGCCTTGGCTTCCTTTCTAGACTTTATGAGGGAATACTTATGTATTCTCAAAATGTCACCTTTTGAACTACAAAAAGCTAACTTAAGCATGCCAAGCAGACTCTCTAAACGGCATGTGTCGCCTGATCTTCAGAAGTGCGTTTTTCAGAACAGTTTTGATTTGAGCAAATATAGAGTAAGGTCAAAATTGCTATAAATTGGAAAGTTTCAAGTGGATTTCAGTAAGTAAAATTTTCTTTTAATTTATTTTTATAAATGTCAAGCAGTGGTGTTGCAAAGCGCTGCATACGAGAGAAAGCAAGAAGAAATTTTAAATCAACCATAAACACACTA
>NIPM01000146.1:403228-429881 GCA_002738285.1 Holacanthella duospinosa | reverse complement strand
TTTTGGGGGGAGGGGGGTCGAAATCCCTTTTGGTCCACGATAGTAAATTCTTACCAAAATTTGAAAAATAAAAGAAAACTAAATTTATTTTTTGAATGTTCCAGCTAATACTTGCTTATGACAGATTTAAAGATTTCAAACTTAATATACAGTGTGTTCGAATAAGAAGGCGAAAATTCGGCACTAGCGTTTTTAAAAATCCAACAAATTAGTCTTGTGACACTTTTTAAGTTAAAAAGAGTTAAAAAAACTTTGATAGAAACGATTTTCAGGAACTTGAGCAGTTCATAATGTATGTAAAATTTTGACATATACTCAATTTATAATTTTCCGCAAAATCATTTTTCAAAAATTTCGCCTTCTTATTTGAACGCACTGTATAACCAGTTTTAAATTTGGTCTCATAATTTTCGAAGACATCTCGGAACCTACCCTTCAGTGCTATAGCTGAGAACCATTATTATTGCTTCATCAACAAATATTCACGGCCGATTGTTTATGTGATCCTTACAGCGCGTGCGTAATAGACAGACAGACAAATTGACAAGCTTATAAACTTTGGCAGCAAATTGTCCCCGGTTGATAAATGTAAACTAACTGCCTAATATGTTTAAATATTTTATAGGAATCAAGTTGGTCGGCGGGAAAGGGTTTGGGCGGTACTGGAAATATTAACCTTATGCTCTACCTAAGGGGTTCCCCCAACGACTATGACAATTGGGCTAGAATCACTGGAGATTCAAGCTGGAGCTACGAAAGTGTCATACCACATTTTAAGGCACATGAAAAATATGGAGATCCCAATGGAGATCGTACGTATTATGATTAGTCCTTGGAAGTACTATTGTTGAATATTTCTTCATTTCCAGCTCGCTATCATGGATTTTCTGGGGAAGTGAACGTAGAAGTTCCTGCCTACACCTCAATAGCTACTGAGTTTATACAAGCTGGGAACGATTTGGGATATCCTCATATAGACATTAACGGAAGGCATACGGAGGGTTTTTTTAAAATTCACTATACAACAGAAAATGGAGTCAGGGACAATCCCTACCGTGCCTTTGTGAAGCCTATCAAACGAAGGAAAACGCTTACAATCCGAAAATATGCGCAAGTTCGACAGGTTACACAAATACTTCTATTGAATTTTTGCACCAAATTCGTACAAAAAAAAAATTTTTTTTACTACTCAAGTAGATTTTGTTTCGAAATGATAATAAAGAAGCTTATGGAGTTGAATACGATAGACATGGAAAAACTGAAAGAGCCATTGCAACAAAAGAAGTTATCCTTTCTGCCGGAGTAGTCGAAACGTCCAAACTTCTAATGTTGTCGGGGATTGGTCCATGGGAACACTTGAATCAATGGGGTGTAAGTCTACTAACTATGTCACCGCATCATTTTAAATCATTTCTTCCATATTTTCTTGTTCCACTGAAACCTTATTCTAGATACCAGTGAAACACAACCTTCCGGTTGGTAAAAATTTGCAAGACCATTTAGCTGTATACTTGGGGCCATTCTTCATTGACCCACCAAGAACTATTTTCTTGAATCGAGACATTACGCCTGATGCTTTTGTCAAATGGTTCACATCAGGAACTGGACCTTTGTCCTCGTCTGGTGCTGTTGCGTCGGCGGTATTCTCCTCTGAGTATGCCAAGAATCGTGGAGAACAAGATTGGCCAGATATCAATCTCTTTTTATTCGCCTACTCTGTACATAAGACATTTTACAAAACATTTTCAAAATCTTTTAATTTGAAAGAAGAAGAAATGCAGCGTTACTACGAACATTCTGTCGGAAGAGAGTCTGTACACATTGTAATATCGGGTGCTCGACCAGTGGCACGTGGAGAAATTCGACTTGGTGGAACAAGTCCAAACGACGCTCCACTTATTGATCCTAACTATTTGAATGACCCCTATGATCTTGATCTCAAAGTTTTGGTTGAAGGTGTCCAAGCGACTCTTCATATTTTTGAAAATACTACAACAATGAAATCTCTTGGAGCGAGATTTACAACTGAGTCACTACCTGGATGCGAACATCTTCCATTTAGAAGCAATGCCTATTGGGTAAGGAGGAGATGATGCTTTAGCGCAGAATCAGTTTAATCACATGATTGGTTTAATTTGAAATATTTAGACTTGTTATGTGAGAAGATATACTGTAACCATACATCACTATTGCGGAACTGCAGCAATGGGACCACGTGGTTCACCGAACGCAGTTGTAGATTCCGAACTAAGAGTGCAAGGTGTCCATAATTTACGTGTAATCGATGCATCAATTATGCCGCAAATCGTTGTCACAAACACACATGCAGGTAAGTCTTATTAACATGGACGAATAAAGTATGCACTAAATTGCGATATCATTATGCGGAGATTGTTTAAAACTATGCAAATTTATGCAAATTGCTTGAGATGGTGTCCTATAGTAGAACCAAAAATGAAATAAACCTTGCACACTTTCACCAACTCAATTCCCGCCAAAATTTCAGTGCAGTCAACCAGTAATGTAACTGACGCTTCTGGCTGATTTTAAAAGGTCGGTGAGGAAAGTCCAAAGTCCAGAAAAGGCTGAAAGTAGGCGACGTTTAATTAAAAACGCAAGCAATTGCTTAAATAAGATAAATTAATGGAATAACAAAAACGTTTTTGTTTTGTTGTTGATATTTTTTCTCAAGCATTTTACATATAATTTTCAATTGATTTTATTTAATTTTCTTCGGTCCACAATTAACAATTATTTAACCTCAATTCAATTAATAGAAATTATGGCCTGACGCTGGTTCTTATATACTCACTTGAGAATAGAGGTGTAGCCTGCAGGTAGTTGTGTAAACCTGCGCCTGCGATAAGGAATAAAATTTGAAACTCACTCAACCCGACCCGCAGGCGTCTGCAGGTTTCTGCTGCGGGCCACCCCTCTACTTGAGACTCGACTCTCTTATTTATTTTTTTTTTGGAGTCAGAGTAAAAAAAATTGACTCTTTAAAAGTAGATGAGTCAAAGTCAGATTTTAATTCCTAATTTCGCTCAGTGTTGAGTCACCCATTTATCATTCATTACATGCTCCTGCTGAGTCGACTCACTGACTCCTTGGTTTCAACGAGTCAGATTCAGTTAAAAACAAAATTGTTGGTGGAGACTCGTGAGTCAAGATCTACTGAAGAGTTCGAGTAATACGATGTCCTAACACCATTGAGTGGGCGACCAGTGAGGCGGGAAACTGTTATTTCCAAACTACCATTAATGTTGGAGTTTGTGAAACTTTAGTACCCAAACTACCTAAATGGAGTATTTACACACCGGCTTCAACCAGTTCAAAATTAGTATACAGTCAACACATTCAATTTCTAATTTAGGTTTGAGAATAAGTATACTGCAACGAGAGCCAACTTCACATTTGAATTATTTTTAAAATCACTTCTCAAGGATTAACTTTCCCAAGCTGGTTCAAGAGAAAGTGATTTTCCTTGGAGAGCTAATGCTAAAGTTTGGCTAAACTTAATCCTAAATTTTACTTTGTCTTTTAAGGAACGATGATGATTGGCGAGAAGGGAGCGGATATGATCCTCAGGTACTGGGCATCCAAACCAAATATAATATGGTAGTCTCGTAGTTGCCAGTTTAAACTATGTACATTTAGTAGTACAGGTGGTCTAGTACTATTATTATTTCTGTTATTGACAAATTATAGTTCCAGAATTAAATTTGTGAATAATTCAATTAAAAGGTTGATTATTAATTTGAATTTGTAGCATAATGTTCCAATTACATCGTGGAACTTCTTTAGTAAGATTTCATTAAATTTTCGTGTAGAAGGAATGTGTATCCGTTATTCGGATGAGCTTTTGTTGAAACATTTATGATCCTTCATCTAAATTGGAATCAAAAGCAATTTCGATATTTTTGCGCAAGATACTTCCATCTGAACATGGGTGCATTTAGCATTGGCATGATAATGCAAATGCATAATTCTGATGTTTTGGTTACTAATGCCAAAGCGGTTGCGATACACTGTGTCTCTAGTAATTTAAAGGCATAGGCTCTTTTAAGTAATTTTTNGTAGTAAGATTTCATTAAATTTTCGTGTAGAAGGAATGTGTATCCGTTATTCGGATGAGCTTTTGTTGAAACATTTATGATCCTTCATCTAAATTGGAATCAAAAGCAATTTCGATCTTTTTGCGCAAGATACTTCCATCTGAACATGGGTGCATTTAGCATTGATATGATAATGCATAATACTGATGTTTTGGTTACTAATGCCAAAGCGGTTGCGATACACTGTGTCTCTAGTAATTTAAAGGCATAAGGCTCTTTTAAGTAATTTTTGGCTCTTTGCTGCAGACCAATCGACTTCTACCATGGAGTCACTCCATAGGCGTCCTATCGTAGATAAGTGTTCCACCCTATAAATGGAAGACGTTCGTGGCTCACCGGGTCAGTAAAAAAGCCATGAAGTACTCCCAAAGTGAACTTTGGAATCATGTAAGTGGCGCAGAAAACCCACCCGACTGCATCTCGAGGAATCGATCCAAGTGAGTTATTTAACATCCTCTGTGGTGGTATGGACTTAAGTGGCTTTCGTCCGATGAGCAAACTCTTCAAAACAAACCTCATATCAACATAAACGATTGCCAATTGGACAAAGTAGAATTAAATGGAACTTTGAGCATTTATCTTCAACTTTGTCTTTGCAGAATTGAAGTAAACCATTTCGTTCTCGAGATAAAAAAATTGTCTTTTCTCCATAACTAACAATGTATTAGAAGGAAGGAGTGTACATGAACTTAGGAATCCAATCTCATTTATTGCTAGTAGTGATAAAGTTATTTAGAGAATTATCGACTTAATACCAATTTGTGGTTCGAAGGTAAACCATATGCTGCAAAGCTTCTTCAAGGGGCAGGTGAAAGAGGAAAGTGACGTTCATACATAAATTCTCAAAGACTTTGACAAGATTGAGCATCAGCAGGTGGATATATTGAAATCAATCTCAATATTCACGGTTGAATATTGGAATTGGCGAAGACATGAAATAATCAATTTTAGCGAGTAATTGTAATTTTTGGGTTGGCTGGCTTGCTAGTTCTATTACTGTTGAAAACTAAATGATCTTAACTAAAGAGGTTGATCTTATTCAAGTGAAATGAAAACATTAGTAAATTATTATTAAAATAATGTTAATTAATTATAACGCAAGGTTCATTTTTTTGTAATATTTGCTGCGATATAATAAATTAGTTATTAAAATTAACCAATAGTGTTAATATTCAAAAGCAAATATGAGTTAAAGAAATTCGACGTAATGAATTAGGAAAATAGTCCGGGAAATTTTTATATTTAACTTTTTACGTAGATAATTTATGATGCAGACGAACTTGAGGTATTAGGTTACCCATTATAATGTGTTTTTTAATCTCGAATATTTCGAGAATGAAAGGATTTATTTGAGTTCTGCAAAGACCAAATTGAAGATAAATGCTCAAAGTCTCATTTAAAACATTTTCCNTGAAAGGATTTATTTGAGTTCTGCAAAGACCAAATTGAAGATAAATGCTCAAAGTCTCATTTAAAACATTTTCCGGAGGTCAGGGGTCACTGGGCCACTAGCACAACTGCGCAAAAGTATTATATATAATAATAGATGGTTTGGTATTATAATCAATGGTACGAAGTCATCACTATAGATTATAAATCGATGGTACATACCATATATTATAAATCGTCTACCATAGATTTAAATCTCGTTTAAGGCTAGCAAGATTGAAAGAAAGAAAACCGAAAGTAATTGTGCACCGTACCCCAGTAGACATTGAAAATTTTGAATTTCCAGAAATAATTATTTTTTTTTGTTCATCGATTTCTAAGTTGAGTCGAGTCACGCCTGCGCCTGAGTACTATGATTCATTCGGAACATAAAGTCGAAAACAGTTCGACATTTGGGACCTTTGTCAATGAATGAGCTCCAGGAAGCTGTCACTCTACTCACCAAATTATTTCGGCGTATTGAATTCTCCGAGTTCAAATCATTTGTGAAGTCTCAATTACTACCAAAACGGAGTAAAGTGGCACTTATTTGTCCTCTCAGCGGCACCGACGGCCTAATTCTAGTTGGAGGACGGCTCAAGTCTTGAGAATCAGAGGCACCCAATCATTCTCCTTCGGAACCACCAATTGACCAATCTGATCATCCATTTAGAGAGCATTTGAGGATACTTCACGCAGTACCTCAGCTCTTACTTATCATTCTGCACTCAACATACTGAATCCTGCGTGGTCGAGGTATCGTTCGTCATACTGTGAAGCAGTATNTTCAAATCATTTGTGAAGTCTCAATTACTACCAAAACGGAGTAAAGTGGCACTTATTTGTCCTCTCAGCGGCACCGACGGCCTAATTTTAGTTGGAGGACGGCTCAAGTCTTGAGAATCAGAGGCACCCAATCATTCTCCTTCGGAACCACCAATTGACCAATCTGATCATCTATTTAGAGAGCATTTGAGGATACTTCACGCAGTACCTCAGCTCTTAGTTATCATTCTGTACTCAACATACTGAATCCTGCGTGGTCGAGGTATCCTTCGTCATACTGTGAAGCAGTATGGAAAATGTGCTCATCATGCAGCCAAAGCTGTCCAGCAAATAATGGCGGACCTTTCTATCAAGCGTGTCGCACCATAGAGACCGTTCACTCACATTGGTATCATGCTGGTCCATTTGTGATACCAGCCATTCCAAGTCAAAGTAAGACGACGTACAAGATCTCCTTAGCATAAAATTGAATATAATTAAGTTTGCTGTGATTGTCAGAATATGGATCAGTATAAGTCGGTCCGTTAAAATTTAATCACACGCATGGTATTTAATTGTTGGTTCTACAATACCTACTAAATCAAAATGTTCAAAAGATGTGAATATCAAAAAGTATAATGATTAAAGTTTAAAAAATGCTATAACAATTTTCACCATTACACAAAATTAACAATGTCAAATTACATGACAAAGCAAAATCAGACAGTTTTAGGGTCACATAGTCGCGACAGCGAATTTTACAAAAGCGGCGACGATTATTCTGAATCGTGGTTACAAAGACGAATGTGCAATCGTAGATTCAATCGCGCTCACTTTCATATAAGCATCAGCTACGATTGCGATTGAAATAAAAAATGAGTCCCATCTGTTTCTTAAGTAGTGTTCACTTTTTGAATTCAGTTGAGATGAAAAGTGGAGACTACTTACGAAGCAAATGGAATAATGCAAACCAATGGAATAAGCAGAGAAGCAAAGAGAGGGGTCGGCAGGTTGCATGTTGAGTCAGGTGGAAACACATAGAGGTCATATTCCGTTCCTCGATTTGATTCTTTTTTCCAATTCACCATCTCTCATCATTACTAAATCACATCGCGATTGTAAAAATTCGTTGTCGCGACTCTATGTGCATGTAGCCTTAGAGTATGCTAACTATTTGGATTGTCCGACATGGTCGTAAATCATGTCTCACTAGAGACTAGAATGAATTTCTCTCGCTTCTTTAGCAAGTTCTATGCTCTGAGATAACTGGTGTTGGTTCTGATGTAGTAAATTAATATTTTTGGTTGCTTCTTCATAAGATGGCGGTGAAATAGAACCGTAGGAAGGTGCTTTCGAGATGGGAAGGGACACCCTTAGACTACTTATATACTCAATGTTTGCAGACACAATTACAGTCGTATAGTAATTTACGAGAACTTGTACGCCGCAAAAAATAATTCCTAAAGCTGGAAATAATTCTCCGTTGAAGCAGTAAACGAAGAAAAAAAATTGTAAATATATAAAAATTATAAATATGTTGCAAAGTTTTATCCAAATGTTTAGGTATTTGACTTCATCGGATTCATTGACCTGAATATACAAAGGAAACGTAAATCTATAGACTACACAAATACACCACATTAGATTCTTAGGGATTCGTTCATATGAACGTCATGGATAGAGTCGCTGACGTTTCGTTTTTTGGCTGAAACGGAAACGAAACTATAAGACACTTGTGACGCTAAAACGAAAAGATGAGAGAAGCAATAAATCCGATATCGAAACAAAACGATAGTATATTTGAAATTACGGAATCAAATATTTTGTTGTACTACATTTTTATATTATAACAATACAGAGGGTGTCCAATCCTTATTTAGACAATATTTAGAAAATGCTATGCCCAATAATTTTTGGCGATGGAAAATGATAGTATTTTCTACGTGTTCCCCATGCATCACTTTTACTAATCTGTGTAGACCTTTCGATGATCTGTAGACTTTATATACATCCACTGGGGTGTAATCTACTCCTTTTAAAAAAATTTCTAAAGTCCTCCTAAAATTTGAGTCTTTCTTTGAAAAATTCGCTGTTCGAGTAGTCCAAATCCAAAAACCTCCATTATGCTTGTCCCAGGTGACTTGAGAACGATCTCTGAACAATGAAAAATTGTTATACTGTGTTTCGCTTTCAAATCCACTTCGTACTGTGCTGTCACATACGACGTGTGGGATGCAGCCGCACCATGGTGAACAAAAAGTTTATTAAGTTTTCCTGGGTACATTTTTGAAATTTTCTCCTCAAGTAAGAGGCGCAATACTTTGTCGATATAATAATCCGAGTTAATTTTAGAATTCCGTGGTACTTTGATCAATGGTAAGACTCCACAGCCTGATAGTGTACCAATGGTCACGGTCATGTCGCCTTACTTCTTAAGTAAGGCGACATGACCGCCTTTTGTTAAGGCGAATTGAGGAGTCGGTTTTCCCAAATTAGAGTAACAAATCTTTTGGATGGCGACATGTCAGCGAATAAGCCCAAGACTCATCAAGTGTGACCAGAATTTCTGATGTTTTTTTTAACCAGGTGACCCTCAGAATTTTCGTGTCGTGAAATTTCAAATGTGCAAAGGTTTGAGGATGTGAACTTGATGCTTACGCTTAATTTTAAAATTTTAAATAAAATTTTAAAACGGTGCCGATTTTTTTTTTGAAATTTTTGAGGTGATGGAAGTCTAAAATGGCTATGATTTGGTCGACTTCAATCGCAGTCGATGATGCTTGCGACCATTGCTCGAGAAACCGTATCCCCGAGGCCACTCAGCCTGTTTACGATAAAATTAAAAAAAGATGTTCTTTGGAAAGGGTCAAAACGAGTGCTTCAACTTGCGAATAAGTTTTCTTCAGAATTGATGGAATCTTTGTGTAATAAATTTTATCCGAGAAAGAATCGTATTATCAGTGTTGCCTCCAAGTTTCAAAATTTACTCTCTTGTCAGTCAAAATTTACTCCAAAATGTCTAAATAAGGATGAGACACACCCTCTGTAAATGTTACATGAGACGCTAAAATATTAAAACATTCAAATCTTCTGTAATTTTGTCAATGCCTGTTTCAATGAATAGTTGTGACGAATTTTGTAACTTAAATTTAGCATAACATGAAAACGCAACATTAATACTTGGCAACTAATGTTGCTAGCTTATGAATATATATTTAGTATTATCTAATATCTAGTATTTCAATTAAAACTGCAGCGTAAGAAATTAGTCACGGCACTAATCAGAGTTGGTTAAATCCTTATTCGTCAAACCGAAACAATTNTTAGCATAACATGAAAACGCAACATTAATACTTGGCAACTAATGTTGCTAGCTTATGAATATATATTTAGTATTAATTAATATCTAGTATTTCAATTAAAACTGCAGCGTAAGAAATTAGTCACGGCACTAATCAGAGTTGGTTAAATCCTTATTCGTCAATCCGAAACAATTTTTTTAACTAAGATTAGTCTCAGTCCTGGGTTGATAGTTATTTCCTAATATTTGGTCCTAATCTCAATGTTTGAAAGAAAATTCACCTACTAATCCCATAAAAATTACAAGTTCTACTTGACGCCTCCATCTACTTCAAGCAGAACATTTAGATAATTATTTTCATTAAAATTGCAGCATCAAAATTCTTAACGATTTTCGTTTCGTTTATGATTTTTAGCGTTTCGATTTCTAGTAGATTGAGATGAAAAACTTATCGAATCAAAATTTTGAAACGAAAACGAAACAGTAATTTTAGTTTTATTTGTTTGAACGAAACGGTGGCATACCTAGTCATGGACGTCAGACTCCTTCCATTCAACTTGTAACCATCCTAATTTTAAGTCCTGAGATACCGTTAATTTGAACGAATCGCTAAGAGTCTATTACATGTCTTACTCTGCTAGTACTGTAAAGGAGCAACGAAGCCATAGATATTTGAAGTGAAAATGTTCCAAATACTACAATCCAAACCAATCCAAGCACTAGAAAAAGAGAAATAACTTGGCACAGTGCTTAATTAATATAATTGAAAATTGTGTTATTTAGTGTAGCTACATAAACCTGCAGATTCCGCTGTCGTTGCATCTCTCCATCTATACTCAACCAACTGAAGTCTAATAAGATGTAACGAGATCAAAAACAAACCAAATTCTAATATCTAAAACAAAAAATTTACGACAGAATTATGATAACTTACACTAGAAGAAAGGGGGATGCACAAAAAACCTAACTGAGGCATCTGTTATTTCCACAAATGACCTGTCATCATGTTGGGAAAGTCCTGAACAACAACTTTGCTCATGGCACTACTCCTGTGAAAATTGATCCTTGACCTCTAGAGGTCATCAAAGTTAATATGAAGTCAAATGAGGCACCTGTTCGATTGAGCTGAAATTCAGCAAACTTGTTGATTATGAGCTCCTGAGTAATATTTGAATGGGACGCAATCTCCTAAAAATTGATCCTTGACCCTTAGAGGTCACCAAGGTTAACAGGGTCAAGTGAGGCACCTGTTTGATTCAGCTNATAAAAATTGATCCTTGACCCTTAGAGGTCACCAAGGTTAACAGGGTCAAGTGAGGCACCTGTTTGATTCAGCTGAAATTTAGTAAACTTTTAGATTATGAACTCCTGTGTAATATTTAAATGGGACACAACCTTTTAAAAACTGATCTGTGACATCTAGAGTTCAGCAAATTTAACATGGGATCAAGTGAGATACCTGTTCGATTGAGCTGAAATTCGGCACCCTTGCTCAGAACTTCATAAAATATAAGGTTAGTAATTGAAGGTTAATCGGACGTGCGCTTCTTCAGAGGTCGCGCATCAATTTCTAGTAGGCTGTCTCCCATTTAAACATTGCTCAGGACGTCATAATCTACAGGTGTGCCGAAGTTTAGCTCAATCGGGCAAGTGACTCTCTTCACCCTGTGTTAGAATTGGTGACCTCTAGAGGTCACGGAAATATTTTTAGGAGGTTGCGCCCCATTCGAACATTACTGAAGAACTCATAATCTAACCAATTTGTTGTATTTCAGCTCAATCGAACAGGTGCCTCACTTGACCCCATATTAACTATTGGTGACCACTATTGGTTTTAAGAATCAATTTTCACAGAAGTAGTATGATGAGCAAAGTTGTTGTTCAGGATTTTCCCAACATGATGAGATAAAGTCATTTGTGGAAATAACAGATGCTTCAGTTAGGTTTGATTTGTGCATCTCCTTTTAAAAAACTTACAAAATCTATCAGTCCAATTACTCTAATTTTTGTTCTGAAATTGTTACCATCTTCAACTGGATTCATTTTGGAAAAACGTTTTACCAAATATCAAAACGTTTTGATATATCTCAATTAACTCATTTTAATTCGGAGATTACTTTTGTTAAACTCAAGATCAGTAGNTCAAAACGTTTTGATATATCTCAATTAACTCATTTTAATTCGGAGATTACTTTTGTTAAACTCAAGATCAGTAGTTGTAGTTTTCACTAAATTTTCACCTACAAGATCAAAACATAACTGTTTCTTTCATCCTCAATTTATTTAGCTCAGCAGGAAAGAGTTTAATCAAAAGGAATTTATTTAACAAACTTATCAAAATCCGGTTTAACAAGTTGGGAACAGAAGCCGTAGGTTAAAGCGTTTTGTAAACTCTTTTACCCCTTTTCATCAACTTTCTTAAAAAATACCTTAGGTAAAAAGGTAGACAATACAGAATTAGGACAACTGACTCACCCTACTGTCTTACACGTTGTAGAGTGAATTTCCATGAAGCGTCGACCTTTAGTTCGAGGCGAAGTTATTTTGCTCTATAGGCTAACCCTATTTTGAAATAGCTTCTCCCTCACGACCTTATTTTTAGCGTCTAGGTCTTTGAAAAAACTCATCCATCTCATCTCAACCATTTTTAAACCGGCAAGCGCAACTGCAGGGGAAAACGAGCACTCAGAGACTTTTTTTACTCTCTTGCTTTTGAGACTTTTAGTATTCGGTGAAGTTAGGGATTCTTAGTTTTCTATTTCGCTCTTCTATGAAAAAAAAATAATCATAATTATTTTCAAAAAAAAAAGAAGTTTTGAATGTTTTAGTTAATTATTAGAATTAATTTACTTATCATGTGTAGAGTGGAGCGCAGAAGTTTCTATATACCCTCCTTGTATGTTGTGTACACTCACCCGAGAATAAAATCTTATAAAGTTAATTTACCAATCCACTGGTAAAATTATCCAGTTATCCAGGCATGAGCGAAAACAAACAATTTGGAACTTGAAATGGCACTTTCAATTTTGTATGTTTCAATTTAAAATTATCAATTTTATTAGTGGCACAAAAAGCCTCATTTTACCAAACTCGAAACCGCAACGTTATAATATTCTAAAAGGTCCGGGAAGTCCTGCCCAAACTGTCTTAGCGCTATAACTTTGAGACTATTTTTCAATTAAGGATAGCCTCGAGAAATAGCGTCCAACCTGGAAGGTCATCAGCCCTAACTCCTAATACACTAATCTCTAGACAAGAGAAATCAGATATAGGCTCAACCAACATTGTTATTTTATTTGAGATTCTTTTTTTTGTATATTTATTTACGTGTCTAAAGTAACATTTTAAATAAAAAATGGTAACATAGTTTGACACATCTGCTTACCAGGAAAGTAAATAAATTAACTTATATCCTCAGAGTATTGAACCCTTAGTTACGGCTATTAAGAAATTCTTAATAGCCGTAACTAAGGGTTCAATACTCTGAGCTTATATCTAATTATTAACTTTTTATGNAATTAAGAAATTCTTAATAGCCGTAACTAAGGGTTCAATACTCTGAGCTTATATCTAATTATTAACTTTTTATGTGGTTAAATCACAAATTATTGGATTAGTTTGTTTTTAATATATTAATTAATTACGACTAGAGAATAAATATTAGGAATTCTCAGCTCTTTAGTTCTTAATGTCCATTAACACATAATCTCCCATTTGCATAACAGGGACCTGACAGTGTGGTTTGCTATAGACGGGAGTCTATTAAAACCGGACTTCCCTATAGTAGGAATTAGACTATTCCATAACACAATTGCTCTATTAATAAAAAATTGATTGAACATTTAAGTTCTTCTTAGAAGGAAGTATAATAGAACCATTATGTTTTGAATCTTACAGGTGTATTTTTATAGACATATATTTTCTCAAAGCTTCAATTGGCTTTGGAAAATATAAGATTTTGTATAAATCTACACAAGTAGTACAATTTACTTTTTGCGACAAACTGAGGATGTTGCAGTAATCGTATAACGAGTAAATTTTTTTGAGGTTAAAATCATACTTAAAATTATGGATTTTACATTTTTAGTTGTAGATGATGTTTCGCTAAAAAGATTTTTTACTAGTAAAAGGGGGAAAAATTTGAGAATGAATCTGATTAATTTTGAGCCAACTTTACACTAGACAACTTAAAATTACATTTCAAATTTCGCTCCCAGCATTGTTAATTAACTCCAAGAAAATAGTGTGGAGAAAGTGACCTCCCTAGTAACATTTCGGTAAAGGAAATACTGACTGAGTAAAAAAGTTTGGACAACCTTTTATATCAATTCGAAATGCAATAGCTTTATAATGCGACAGTAAAATTTCCTTTTTAGATATACAGCATGTTTCAGTGAAACATAAGGAAATTGTTTTTGGCCCATGCTCTTTGCTAGAGAAAGTAGTGGGTTATTTTATTGCAAAATATGCTTTGCCAACCAATTTTTTTGTTACAAATGAGAACATTTTCAGAAATAGCTTTGAAAAGTTGTGCATTTTATGTTAGAGTATTTACGTTAGAGTATCACATGACTCACAATTTAGGCTGAGTCAATCATTGACTCATTGAGTCGACTGACTCTTTGGGTTTAGTGAGTCGACTCACTCTTTAGGTTTTTTAGCGTGTGAGACAGAGTCAATGACTCATGAGTCAAAGAGTCGACTCCAGAGTCAGATTGCTTAAAGATTAAGTAATTAATTAAAACAAATTGTTGCACTTCTAACATGCAATTGATTTTCAATTCACACTAAAAGCAAGAATTTAGTTATCTGAGTTTTTTTTACACGAAATCAGAGAATTAATTTCATTTATGTACAATAGTTACACTGGCATTGAAATTTATTATTAACTTCGACAACTGTAAAATGTTGGACTACACCTTTTTGATTTACTGGATTAGTTAATTGAGATTCCTATTATATTTCGGTATCAGCAAACTCAAGTACAATAACTTCCTTGACATTTATTGTTTCAATTCGCAAAAATTTTAAAGGTAACAAATAACAATGTCGATGTCAATAAAGTGTAAAATAGTAGCAGAGAAAATCGCAATCGACGATTTCACGAATTAATACATGGGTTACTTTCTTCAAACTCCCGACAGTTGTCTGATGCAATTTTATGAGACGGGATTGAATGTTCCAGGCATGATTCACAAAGAGTCTACTCTTTTCCTGAAGAGTCGACTCAGAGTCAGACTTCAATACTTAAAGAGTCAAGAGTCAACGAGTCTAAGAGTTCTCTGACTCTTTGGTTTTAGTGAGTCAGAGTCAGTCAGCGTCAGATTCAAAAACATTTTGTCGGCTCCTGAGTCAGTGTCATGCGATACTCTAATTTTAGTCGNAGTCTAAGAGTTCTCTGACTCTTTGGTTTTAGTGAGTCAGAGTCAGTCAGCGTCAGATTCAAAAACATTTTGTCGACTCCTGAGTCAGTGTCATGCGATACTCTAATTTTAGTCAAAAAATCAAACCTCTTCCATCTCTCGGAGAGATTTGATTGAACTTTTGAAACCCAATAGTTAGAATTTTTTGAAAATTGTTCGAATGTTATTTTGAAACTCCACTTTCAAAAAACTATAACTTTTGACCCAGTGATCGTAGAGGCTTGATTTTTTTGACGTAATACACTACTTTTCAAAGCTCTTTCTGAAACTGTTATCATTTGTATTAAAAAAAATTGGTTGGCAAAGCATATTTTCCAATGAAATACCTAACTACTTTCTGCAACATGGACCAAAAGTATTTTCCTTGTGTGCTATTTCACTGAAACATACTGTATGAGACCATCCAAATTAAAGTTAATTGTTAACGCTGTAAATATGTAAGTAACTGTAGAACCAAAAATAAAATCTGAGCACTTTCACCAGTTTGTTTCCCGCCAAAATTTCAATGCCGGCAACTAGCACTGAACTGAAGCCTTGGGCAATTTTTCAATTATGTAAATTTGTTTACAACACTAAAAATCGTATATTCTCGTGAACTCATGATCTAACAACCCTAACAATTTTGGTAATTTCAATTAAATTTTTGATTATTGAAGTGAATAAATTTGGATTTATCGATTTTAGATTTTAATATCTTTAATTAGCGAAGTTGGTTGCAATAATTGGTTTCAATAATTTTTACGTAAAATTTTCAAGTCTTAATCTTTTCAAACATTTAGAGTTAAATGATTTTGGTCATCAGGCAATATTAAAGTTTGAATATTTCGTTTTAGAAGCGCCAAGTTAATTCAATAGCTTTAGTTCAAAGTCAGAGGCTGCATGAATGGTTTTTATACGGTGAGTGGAGCAGTGGTTATTTTATTCAATATGATAGCTATTAGCATCACGTTTCATGTATATTCAATTATCTTTTATAATTTGAAACAACTAGATTAAGAGTAAATAAAATTGTTCAAGCACTGACAAACGTGTTTGAACGTGGTAACCATAGTGAATTTATTAGAAACCATGTAAACAATTTAGGTCGTCATCGAATCAATTCAGTCCTTCGAATTAGTGGAGGGGATACTAAAAGTAGATGAACATAAACAAATTGTAGCGTTATAAATAAATTGACCTAATTGGAAAACTGCCCAGGGGTTCAGTTATATTGCTGGTTGCCGGCACTGAAATTTAGATGGGAAAAAAGTAGTTGAAGTTTCAGGGTTTTTTCATTTTTGGTTCTAAATACAGAATCGACATTTTGGACGCTAAACCCCTAATTTATTCTTATCCTTTCCATCACCTTTCCCCTTTCGCCTTCGCCTGACCTTTGCTTAAAATATTAGTGAAAATCGCACCACTATTTAAACTTCACCAGAGGTCATTCACCTTCTCCTCTCCTTTTCCTGTTTGCACGGAGAACTAAAGGTAAAGTCAAAATTAAATTTAAAACAATTAACTTTTCTTCAGAAAAGTATTGTTGATTTTTCTTACCCATTGTTAGTTTTTAATTAAGAATGAAATTCAAATACAATTTTTGCCTCTATTTTGGCTATGGTTGGGGTGACTTGAAAATTTAACAAGTCTGTTTCTCCTTTCACCTCGATAAAAGTTGACACTGCGTCAACTTTTAATTTTTACCAAAAGGTGAGGTGAGGAAAAGTAAAAATGCCACAAAGAAAAAAGTAAAGGGGAAAGATGATGACCGGGAATGGTGAAGGTGAGGTGAAATATTTCATCTGAAAGCATAAATGCAGAGTTGTGGTGAAGGTGACNAAGTAAAGGGGAAAGATGATGACCGGGAATGGTGAAGGTGAGGTGAAATATTTCATCTGAAAGCATAAATGCAGAAAGTTGTGGTGAAGGTGATAATTTTCACCAAAAGGTGAGGTGAAGGAGTATAAATTAGGGGTAACCACGATACATTACTAGCCGAAATAAGATCGGCCATTTCCCTCACTTTCGAAAGGGAGAGTAATAGTATAGTGTAAACTCAAAATAATAACTTTGACCTTCAGTGAAGTAAAACATAATTTGTTTTTAAAATTTGATCAGGATTTAAAAAAAATTTGTTAATTTAGGAAATACCCGGACCCGGGCATTATCAAAATCCTGGGTTACAAAGTAAAGTACACCAATTGAGATGGAAATAATTACGAAAGGATGATACATTTTGACAGGAATTTTGGAAAAAAAATTTAATTTGGAAAATACCTTAGGTAACTACCCGAATTCGGGTATTTATGAAATTCTCCGGGTTAGAAACTAAACTTCACCAATGTGGATGGAGAAAATTATGATTGGGCACTAAATTGCGTCAGGAATTTTGGAAAATTATTCATTTTGGAGAATACCCGAATCTGGTATTATAAAATCCTTCGGGTTAAACTAAACTTCACAAATTTGGATGAAAAAAATTATAATTGGGCACTAAAATACGCGCGGAGTTTTGGAAAATTATTTATTTTGGAGAATACCCGAATCCGGTTATTAAAAAATTCTCCGGGTTTGAAACTAAACTTCACCAATTTGGATAGAAAAAATTATGATTTCGCACTAAATTACGTAAGGAATTTTGGAAAATTATTTATTTTAGAGAATACCCGAATCCGGGTATTATAAAATTCTCCATGTTTGAAACTAAACTACACCAATTTGGATGGAAAAATTATGATTGGGTACTAAATTATGTCAGAAAATTTGGAAAAGTTTTCATTACCCGGATTCGGGTATTCTTCAAAATGAAAACTTTTTCAAAATTTTTGACATAATTTAGTACCCAATAATAATTTTTTCCATCCAAATTGGTGAAGTTTACTTTCAAACCCGCAGAATTTTATAATACCCGGATTTGGGTATTATCCAAAATGAAAAAATTTCTCAAAATTTCTGGCTTAATCTAGTACCTAATCATAATTTTCCCCATCCATATTGGTGAAGTTTAGTTTCTAACCAGGAGCATTTTATAATACCCGGATTCTAGTATTCTCTAAAATAAATAATTTTCCATAATTCCTTACGTAATTTAGTGCGAAATCATAATTTTTTCCATCCAAATTGGTAAAGTTTTGTTTCAAACCCGGAGAATTTTTTAATACCCGGATTCGGGTATTCTGAATAATTTCTCAAAATTTCTCACGTATTTTAGTGCCCAATTATAATTTTTTCCATCCAAATTGGTGAAGTTTAGTTTCTAACCCGAAAAATTGTTTAAAACCCGGATTCGGGTATTATCCAAAAAGAATAATTTTCCAAAATTCCTGACGTAATTTAGTGCCCAATCATAATTTTTTCCATTCAAATTGGTGAAGTTTAGTTTCTAACCCGGATAATTTTATAAATAACCGAATTCGGGTATTTACCTAAGGTATTTTCCAAATTAAATTCTTTTCAAAATTCCTGTCAAAATGTATCATCCTTTCGTAATTATTTCCATCTCAATTGGTGAACTTTACTTTGTAACCCGAGATTTTAATAATGCCCGGGTCCGGGTATTTCCTAAATTAAAAAATTTTTCAAAAATCCTGATCAAATTTTGACACCCTATACTTTTTTTTTAATTTCCGAAAAAAGCAAAAAATAAATTGTTTCACTTCACTGAAGGTCAATGTTCTTATTTTGAGTTTACACTACACTATTACTCTCNTTTTGACACCCTATACTTTTTTTTTAATTTCCGAAAAAAGCAAAAAATAAATTGTTTCACTTCACTGAAGGTCAAAGTTCTTATTTTGAGTTTACACTACACTATTACTCTGCCTTTCGAAAGTGAGGAAAATGAACGATCTTATTTCGGCTAGTAATGTATCGTGGAAGTAACTAGCTTTTACGAGTTGCCAAACTTGGGTTCTAGGTGCATGCACATGAGATGAGCAATTGTGAGATACAAAATAAAAATCTGAATCATAAATTTTGAAGAAAAAATCTATTAACTGGCATTATTGGCTTGGCAGTATACTTTTTTGTGTAATCCTTTATGTAGATCAAAACAAGGGAGGGTTACAAAAGAAATAAAAAGTTATATCACAGAAGTTATATTCTTCTCGGAATAAAAAGTGTAATAAAAAAGCAGTCAGATCAAACAAGGTTTCTATATAGTAATACTAACACCTTGATTTCTTGGAACTTGCATTAATCATACAATTTCTTGTGACTCCGATTGGAAACCTGCATTCTGAACTCCAAAGGTTCCCTCAACATTTTTTCTTTCTGTCAGACTACTTCTTAATGAAACTCGTTTCACTGTACTTTTTCTATTAAAATAGAGCTCAATTTCTTCTGTTGTCTTGCCTTTGGTTTCCGGAACTACAAAATATATAAAGAAAGATCCAGCGACACATACTCCAGCGAAGAGACCGTATGACGTTGTCCATCCCAACAGTGTCACTAAATCTTCAAATGTTTTTGCGGTTACGAAGCTGATGATCCAATAGAATGATGTTACAACTGACGTAGCCAATCCTAGAAGATAAATGAATCGATAATTATCTAAACCAATCCAAAAGTTTGTCACTTTGGTGAAGTATTTAGTAGGTTGAATTGTAGTACCTCTTGACTGTGACGGTAGAAGTTCACTAATGACCAACCATGGGATAGGTCCCATACCAATGTTGTAGCCAATGATGAAGCTAATGAAAGCCGGAAGAGGGAGCCAGGTTAGATTCACAGGATCTCCAAGACTTTTGGAATGGAAGAATATTCCAAGTGCAATCAAACTCAAGATCATAACAGTCTCTGAGCTAATCATAAGAGATTTACGACCAACTCGGTCTACTAAAAAAGTTGAGACGATAACAGTGAGGAACTGACAAGCGGCTACCATAATTGAAGCTACATTTGGGTCAATATTTGTNAAAGTTGAGACGATAACAGTGAGGAACTGACAAGCGGCTACCATAATTGAAGCTACATTTGGGTCAATATTTGTACCAGCAGATTTGAAAACTTCAACAGTGTAGAGAGAAACGGCATTAGCTCCTGACATCTGTTGAAAGAAAAAGAGAGCTAGACCAATCAGAGTAGGTTTGAGAGAAGATGCAACGAAGAGATCCTTTAGGCGAGAAGAATCTTCTTTATCCACACAAAACGCGTNAAAGTTGAGACGATAACAGTGAGGAACTGACAAGCGGCTACCATAATTGAAGCTACATTTGGGTCAATATTTGTCCCAGCAGATTTGAAAACTTCAACAGTGTAGAGAGAAACGGCATTAGCTCCTGACATCTGTTGAAAGAAAAAGAGAGCTAGACCAATCAGGGTAGGTTTGAGAGAAGATGCAACGAAGAGATCCTTTAGGCGAGAAGAATCTTCTTTATCCACACAAAACGCGTCTTCAATCTGTAATAATTAAGATTTTTTTTTTATTATATCTCATGTTGATAATATTTTTGCAAATCACTTTGCCAATCTGTAGAGGTAGTAGTAATGGTTACAAAATTAGCTTACATTTTGCAGTTCCGGTTTGACTTGGTCTTCTGTTTCAGCTCCTCTCAGCCATTGGAGGGACTTAAGGGCTTTGTAAGGTTCCCTTTTGCTTATCCAGTATCTCGGAGTCTCAGGCATTAGTGGCATGAACACCAATAAAGTTATTGGAATAAGACCACAAATGGCTGAAAGTGTACACCAAGAGACGAATGTTCCCAAAATGAAGGTGAACAGAACTCCTGCCACTAGCATCAAAATCATCATAGTTGCCAATGCCCCTCGAATTTTCTTGTGCGCAATCTCACCGACGTAGACTGGCACGAACACAAGGTAAGACGCACCGCAGAATCCTGGATATCACAAGAAATTAAAAATTTTAGTTTTATCAAACTTTTAAATTGAAGAAAAAATATTTGATTGTTTAAATGTGTTACCTGTAATCACTCTGCCGAGGCAAATCAAATATACCGATCCAGATATATACGCAAACGCAATGAGAGCCCAACCAAACACAAATGGGACCGACATTGTTATCATGGCCTGTTTCCTCCCAAGTTTGTTCATAAGGTAACCGGCTACTGGAGAGGACAAAAGTGCTCCTAACTACACAGAAACGTGAAATTAGACAGGTGGACATAATGGTTTACGTTGAAAATGTTGGCGACAATTCATATAAAAGTGTTTTTTTTTGCTTATTTCCTTTTCGGACTTACAAAAGTGAGAGATGCCATCCATGTTTTCGATGTCGATATATCCCCAAGGTCACCTGAGTTTTCCAAATCTGGTAAAGCAGGCGCAGACCAAGCTAATACGTTTCCCAGTCCAAATGATCCTATTGTTGCTATTTAATGAAGAAAATGAAATTATTGAGTTGCGTGAGGACTATTGATGTACTCAACAAACACGTTTGTATAAAGTATAATTATAATTAAACAATATAATAATTTTTCTCTTTACCAATTCCTGCTGCTAATATCTGCCGCCTTCTCTGTGCCACAAAATTTGATGTTCTTGACGCAATCACAGGATTCATATCCTTTACACTCATTTTCGAAACTTATACTGATAAAATTATTTTATTGTTACAAGACTAGGTCCTTCCTACCTGTACTTTTAAGGAAGTTGACAAGGGATTTTGATGAAGAGTGATGAGAAACTAAGTAGCGAATACTTCCAATTGATCAGGTAGTTTTACATTATATAACAGAGAGCAATATTTCTTAGAAATAACCTCCAACAATGAATAACTCTCAATTCTCAAAACCAGTTCCTTAGGGTATCCTTTGACGTGAATTGAGTCTTGTAAACCCCGTTCTACAATCAGGATTCAAGGAAAGACAAAATGATTAACGTTAAAGACAGATGTGATAAGACTTTCGCATCTCTATTGTCAATTTATTTCATTTTTAGGATCCATGGTGTTTAATCTTTTCTTGCACCCTCTTTCTTCAATTTCATCGTAGCTCCTCTCAACCCATTCTGTTGCTAGCAATAGTGTAAAAAAATGACGTCATGCTTTCTAGGGTGAAAAAAAATGTTAAACACCCTGTACAGTGAAGTCATATACTCAATCTTTAGATTGACGATATGACCATAGTTCACTAATTAATATACAGGGTGTTTCTAAATGAGGTCAGGTTGTTTGAAATTCTAAAATGTGTGGTCTGAGTATTGTACGATTGTTGTTCATGGCTCATGTCAAAGCTGAAAAATTAGAGAACCTGCCTGATTTTGGTGACCTTGTGAGGTAAAAGGCAACACTTACTAAGGATAAATTAAAACCGAAATCAAGTACCGATTTTTAGCATTATGGAGGGCATTTCAAGTCAACAGGAATTGATTTTATTAAACAAACGTTTTATAGTTGTTGGGATTTTCAAAAGTCACCAGACCACTGCGCGCAGTGGAGTTGTCTGATGATTAACCTAATCTGTTTTACGTATTACAAATTCGTCACTTGAAGAGTTCTGGCGATTTGACACTAAAATTATGCAGATGAGTTATGAACTAAGAAAAGATGATATTAGCAAGATGCTATTACTTCCGAGGAGTTAAGTAATTGATCTTTAATAATTATTTAAAGTGAGAATGGAGCGGTGCTTAATGAAAAACCACGAAAGGACTTTGTTCGAAAACGCCTTATGATTGTCAATTTACCCCTTCTGATTTTCATTTTTGAATATCATATAGCTCAAACTTACATTATTCATTACTCTTGGTTAGTGATGAAAACCTTACTTTCCTTCTGTTTTTAACTGGAAACGAAAAACAAAGGAATGCATCGTGTTGAAAATTAAATAAAACAAAATCGGATTCTGAATTTAAAAACGAAATGGAAAGGGAACGGAAAGGATAAGAAAACGTAATTTTTCGTAAAAAATTTTTAGAATAAAACTAGCTTATCGAGTTACTGCATCCTCTTCCACCTATTTAGGTTCTCAAAAATTTTCATCTTTTATCATTCTCGTTTGAGTCAAATAATTGACTCAATGACTCCTATTCTCATTGAGTTAGAATCCTTGTTTTGTTTTTGCCTTGCTCTACATAGTCATCTTAATTGTATGCATGTATCTATTTTTGCAAGAATCGGTGGTAAGTGGCTCATGAGCTGTGACTCTTTGACTCAAAATACGTNCATGTATCTATTTTTGCAAGAATCGGTGGTAAGTGGCTCATGAGCTGTGACTCTTTGACTCAAAATACGTTATCACTTATGTCACGTAGAAAGTACAACGATTGACGTTTTGCACTTAATTTCCCACTCAGTCAGTCACAAATGCAGTGAATGATTAGTAGCTACCGAGGTTGGACACCTTAATACACACGGAAATACAGTAATGTCTTTATTATTTAAGTTTTATTATCATTTTTGTATACAGAGGGTTATTTATATAGCACAATTTACTTTCTCCATTCAAACTTCAAAAAATCCCAACGAGGCTGAGAAATTTAGAAGTATACGCCGGCGGACACTACAAACTGGAATTTAAATACACACACTTATCCTTTACTTAACAAATTCAAAATAAAAATAAAATTCTTTTAATAATTTATTTGAAATAATACTTGTAATAATTATTTCTAATTCTTACTTGATTCTGTCATCCAATTTTTTTCTTTTTTAAACTTATTATAAAACCAGTAACCGTTAGATTTGTTAGCCGCGAAATTTCTGTGCGAAAATTTTATTTCTAAAGTAATGTGCTTGATGGCAGCACCACAAACCCACGCTTTGTCACTCTTATACCCTAGCAACCAGACTTACTTAAATAACACTGTAAATTTTATACGAAAGTCCGTTTCCTTTCGTTACCTTTTCGCTTTCCACTAAACTGAAATCAAAAAGAAAAGTAAAGTAAAAGGAAGACTTCGTTTTAAAAAATATGAAAAAGAAAAGGACAGGAAANCTGAAATCAAAAAGAAAAGTAAAGTAAAAGGAAGACTTCGTTTTAAAAAATATGAAAAAGAAAAGGACAGGAAACGACTTTTCGGTTTTTGAAGGAAAGCTTTTCATCACTACTCTTACTCATTGACTCATTAGCATAGATGAGAGAAAGTAATAGATAGAAAAAACTCTATAGAAGGTATGTGGTTTTCTGAGGACCAATCACCAAGAGAGATTATACAAGAGGACCAATCACGAAGAGAGATTAGATGGGAGTTGGTAATGTTGACCAATCACGAAGAGAGATTAGATCTTTTTGGGGTCATTCTCTCTGACGAGCTTTTCCTATCTATTACTATCTCTCATCTATGACTCATTAGCACCAAAACTGATCGAGAATTTCAACTTTAGTCATTTTCCTTGCTATGAACCTCAATTGGTTTGTTGCAGTGTAATCTGGTATTTTGAGCTTTTAGTTAGATTCAATTACTCAAGTAATTGAAAAAAGAAATTTAATTGAAAAAAATTTAATGTGCATTAGTTTACACGCTTCCTAAAATTGGCTATAAGTAAGAAGTTTCTTTAGGAAAATCAAATCTTGTTTACTTGATTTCCCGTATGCCGACATATCGCTAAAGGTCCGAACTCGACTTTGGATCCTAATTTAGACCTTAGTAGCCGTTGTCTCACCAGGTCACAAAAGATCAGGCAGATTTTTCAGTTTTTCAGCTACGATATGAACTATGNCTTGTTTACTTGATTTCCCGTATGCCGACATATCGCTAAAGGTCCGAACTCGACTTTGGATCCTAATTTAGACCTTAGTAGCCGTTGTCTCACCAGGTCACAAAAGATCAGGCAGATTTTTCAGTTTTTCAGCTACGATATGAACTATGAAAATCGATGGTAGGAGGTAGGGTACTCAGAGCAAACGTTAAAGAATTTCAATGACGTAACCTCATTTAGAAACACCTTGTATATATATNAGGTAGGGTACTCAGAGCAAACGTTAAAGAATTTCAATGACGTAACCTCATTTAGAAACACCTTGTATATATATATATTTGTATATAATTTCTTAAACGATTTGACTTTGTGATGATTTACATAGTTTATTCGATATGGATATACTATCTTATCAATCATTGGGCGCAGTATTCATGATGTAGAAATCTTGAAAATTAATTAAAGACACAAGAACCAAAAGTCTGCATGTGTNATTGGGCGCAGTATTCATGATGTAGAAATCTTGAAAATTAATTAAAGACACAAGAACCAAAAGTCTGCATGTGTCCATTTCCTGCCCACAAAAATGGTCCGATCAGCCAATTTTTTTCAAAAATGTATGAAGAATTTTTCGGAAATGAAATAAAACTTGTTAATTCTACAAATAAAAGTTTTGAGTCATATAATATCAAATAATCTATCAAAAATGTGCCATGACATTGTGATACCAACAAAAAACTAACATTATTCATATTAACTTAAATTCATTTGGTCGCATAACTTCANCCATGACATTGTGATACCAACAAAAAACTAACATTATTCATATTAACTTAAATTCATTTGGTCGCATAACTTCATAAGAGTCGATTTGTAATAATAAATAATGCAAGGTGGAAGTACTGTCGAATTTGTTCACCTTGTTCACCCAAGTCCCTCCCATTCTTTTTGCTCCTCTTCTTAAGTTTTTTCGTTATTTTTTTCATTCTATGTATCCAGAGCATTACGTCCTAAATGATGACTCAGAAGTAATGAGACTAAATCCGTTTAGCTACCATTCAGGAGCAACTCAGTAAAACTAAAGGAACTTTGAACTAACATAAAGTTCTACATATCTGTNCCATGACATTGTGATACCAACAAAAAACTAACATTATTCATATTAACTTAAATTCATTTGGTCGCATAACTTCACAAGAGTCGATTTGTAATAATAAATAATGCAAGGTGGAAGTACTGTCGAATTTGTTCACCTTGTTCGCCCAAGTCCCTCCCATTCTTTTTGCTCCTCTTCTTAAGTTTTTTCGTTATTTTTTTCATTTCTATGTATCCAGAGCATTACGTCCTAAATGATGACTCAGAAGTAATGAGACTAAATCCTTTTAGCTACCATTCAGGAGCAACTCAGTAAAACTAAAGGAACTTTGAACTAACATAAAGTTCTACATATCTGTCTTTGTATGAAAGGTCACACATTGCCCCTCAGACCCCTTTATATCCCAATTCTCAGACCATTTTGAAAGCATGTCGCATGCCTCTCACACATTTCCAATCTTATCAATCGTTTGCCATATAAAAAATTTCTTCGGAAACTTCGTAAATGTTTAAGTTAACATGATTGGGGGGCGTGTAAAACCGACTTTGGGATAGTTTATTCGGGGCGAAAGTTTTGTGGGTTTCGTCATCAATGACGAGAAATTTCTGCAGTGTAATTTTGTTTATTTTGCATAATTTGAAACATTTCTAGAGACTAAATATTCTATGAAAATGTTTGATTTTTTTTCTAACTTTAAAAGAATTTATCTTTAAATTGATATAAAATTAATAATTAATCGTTAAATAACTGATAANATTTTTTTTGGATTAAGCGGGATTTTGTATTGTGGAAAACGGGTTTCCTAATTTCCCTAGTAATACCACTGAGAAAATGACAGCATCACAACAAGAAGTTCTTAGAATTCGTATCGGACGACTAATTGAATCCAACCCGGGTGTTACGAAATTGGAGGTTGTTAAACATTTTCAACTGGAAAATATTCGTAAG